>LS990919.1:28550399-28576715 GCA_900464855.2 Musa schizocarpa
TTTGGCCAGTTTTTGGGCAGTTCTTGCGTGTCACGGCGAACGACGTGACCGGAGCAAAACGTCAGCAATCTCAGCACCCTGGAACCCCCCGGGTGGCACAGGGCTGGATGGGGCGTTAATATAGCAGGGACGGTGCTGCCTCTCGCTTCGCTCGCTGTCCGCCGCTTGCCGCTCGCTCGCTCAGCCAAAAATGGCCAGTTTTCGCCCGTTTATGGCCAGTTTTGGCCAGTTTTTGGGCAGTTCTTGCGTGCCGCGGCAAACGACGTGAGCGGAGAAAAACGTCAGCCATCTCAGCTCCCTGGAACCCCCCGGGAGACACAGGGCTGGATGGGGCGTTCGTATAGCAGGGACGGTGCTGCCTCTCGCTTCGCTCGCTGTCCACCGCTCGCCGCTCGATCGCTCAGCCAAAAATGGCCAGTTTTGGCCCGTTTATGGGCCGTTTTGGCCAGTTTTTGGGTAGTTCTTGTGTGCCGTGGCGAACGACGTGAGTGGAGCAAAACGTCAGCCATCTCAGCACCCAGGAACCCTCCGGGTGGCACAGGGATGGATGGGGCGTTCGTAGAGCAGGGACGGTGCTGCCTCTCGCTTCGCTCACTGTCCGCCGCTCACCGCTCACTCGATCCGCCAAAAATGGCTAGTTTCGGCCCGTTTTTGGGTTGTTTTGGCCAGTTTTTGGGCAGTTCTTGCATGCCGCGGCGAACGACGTGAGCGGAGCAAAACGTCAGCCATCTCAGCACCCTGGAACCCCCCGGGTGGCACAGGGCTAGATGGTGCGTTCGTATAGCAGGGACGGTGCTGCCTCTCACTTCGCTCGCTGTCCGCCGCTCGCCGCTCGCTCGATCAGCCAAAAATGGCCAGTTTTGGCCCGTTTCTGGCCAGTTTTGGCCAGTTTTGGCCAGTTTTTGGGCAGTTATTGCGTGCCGCGGCGAACGACGTGAGCGGAGCAAAACGTCAGCCATCTCAGCACCCTGGAACCCCCCGGGTGGCATAGGGCTGGATGGGGCGTTCGTATAGCAGGGACGGTGCTGCCTCTCGCTTCGCTCGCTCTCCGTCGCTCGCTCAGCCAAAAATGGCTAGTTTTGGCCCGTTTTTGGGTTGTTTTGTCTAGTTTTTGGGCAGTTCTTGCGTGCCGTGGCGAACGACGTGAGCGGAGCAGAACGTCAGCCATCTCAACACCCTGGAACCCCCCGGGTGGCACAGGGCTGGATGGGGCGTTCGTATAGCTGGGACGGTGCTGCCTCTCGCTTCGCTCGCTGTCCGCCGCTCGCTGCTCGCTCGCTCAGCCAAAAATGGCTAGTTTTGGCCCGTTTTTGGGTTGTTTTGTCTAGTTTTTGGGCAGTTCTTGCGAGCCGTGGCGAACGACGTGAGCGGAGCAAAACGTCAGCCATCTCAGCACCCTGAAACCCCCCGAGTGGCACAGGGCTGGATGGGGCGTTCATATAGCAGGGACGGTGCTGCCTCTCGCTTCGCTCGCTGTCCGCCGCTCGCCGCTCGCTTGCTCAGCCAAAAATGGCCAGTTTTGGCCCGTTTTGTCCAGTTTTTCGGCAGTTCTTGCGTGCCGCGGCGAACGACGTGAGCGGAGCAAAACGTCAGCCATCTCAGCACCCTGGAACCCCCCGGGTGGCACAGGGCTGGATGGGGCATCCGTATAGCAAGGACGGTGCTGCCTCTCGCTTCGCTCGCTGTCGCCGCTCGCTGCTCGCTCGCTCAGCCAAAAATGGCTAGTTTTGGCCCGTTTTTGGGTTGTTTTGGCCAGTTCTTGCGTGCCGCGGCGAACGACGTGAGCGGGGCAAAACGTCAGCCATCTCAGCACCCTGGAACCCCCCGGGTGGCACAGGGCTGGATGAGGCGTTCGTATATCAGGGACGGTACTGCCTCTCGCTTCGCTCGCTGTCCGCCGCTCGTCGCTCGCTTGCTCAACCAAAAATTGCCAGTTTTGGCCCGTTTTGGCCAGTTTTTGGGCAGTTCTTGCATGCCGCGGCGAACGACGTGAGCGGAGCAAAACGTCAGCCATCTCAGCACCCTGGAACCCCCCGGGTGGCATAGGGCTGGATTGGGCGTTCGTAAAGCAGGGACGGTGCTGCCTCTCGCTTCGCTCGCTCTCCGCCGCTCGCTCCGCCAAAAATGGCTAGTTTTGGCCCGTTTTTGGGTTGTTTTGTCTAGTTTTTGGGCAGTTCTTGCATGCCGTGGCGAACGACGTGAGCGGAGCAAAACGTCAGCCATCTCAGCACCATGAAACCTCCCGGGTGGCACAGAGCTGGATGGGGCGTTCGTATAGCAGGGACGGTGCTGCCACCGCTGCCGCTTTCGCTGTCCGCCTTTCGCCTTTGCTCAGCCAAAAATGGCCAGTTTTGGCCCGTTTTGTCCAGTTTTTCGGCAGTTCTTCTGCGTGCCGCGGCGAACGACGTGAGCGGAGCAAAACGTCAGCCATCTCAGCACCCTGGAACCCCCCGGGTGGCATAGGGCTGGATGGGGCGTTCGTATAGCAGGGACGGTGCTGCCTCTCGCTCCGCTCGCTCTTCGCCGCTCGCTCAGCCAAAAATGGCTAATTTTGGCCCGTTTTTGGGTTGTTTTGTCTAGTTTTTGGGCAGTTCTTGCGTGCCGTGGCGAACGACGTGAGCGGAGCAAAACGTCAGCCATCTCAACACCCTGGAACCCCCCGGGTGGCACAGGGCTGGATGGGGCGTTCGTATAGTTAGGACGGTGCTGCCTCTCGCTTCGCTCGTTGTGCGCCGCTCGCTGCTCGCTCGCTCAGCCAAAAATGGCTAGTTTTGGCCCGTTTTTGGGTTGTTTTGTCTAGTTTTTGGGCAGTTCTTGCGCGTCGTGGTTTAACCACGTGAGCGGAGCAAAATGTCAGCCATCTCAGCACCCTGAAACCCCGGGTGGCACAGGGCTGGATGGGGCGTTCATATAGCAGGGACGGTGCTGCCTCTCGCCGCCGCTGTCCGCCTTTCGCATTGGTTCGCTTGCTCAGCCAAAATGGCCAGTTTTGGCCCGTTTTGTCCAGTTTTTCGGCAGTTCTTGCGTGCCACGGCGAACGACGTGAGCGGAGCAAAACGTCAGCCATCTCAGCACCCTGGAACCCCCGGTGGCACAGGGCTGGATGGGGCGCTCAGATAGCAGGGGGCGGTGCTGCCTCTCGCCGGCTTCTTCGCTGCTGCCGCCGCCGCTGCTTTCGCTCAGCCAAAAATGGCTAGTTTTGGTCCGTTTTTGGGTTGTTTTGGCCAGTTCTTGCGTGTCTTGGGCGAACGACGTGGAGCGGGCAAAAAAACGTCAGCCATCTCAGCACCCTGGAACCCCCCGGGTGGCACAGGGCTGGATGGGGCGTTCGTATAGCACGGACGGTGCTGCCTCTAACTTCGCTCGCTGTCCGCCGCTCGCTCAGCCAAAAATGGCCAGTTTTGGCCCGTTTCTGGCCAGTTTTGGCCAGTTTTTGGGCAGTTCTTGCTTGCCGCGGTGAACGACGTGAGCGGAGCAAAACGTCAGCCATCAAAGAACCCTGGAACCCCCCGGGTGGCCCAGGGCAGTATGGGGCGTTCGTATAGCAGGGACGATGCTGCCTCTCGCTTCGCTCGCTGTCCGCCGCTCGCCGCTCGCTCGCTCAGCCAAAAATGGCCAGTTTTGGCCCGTTTATGGGCCGTTTTGGCCAGTTTTTGGGCAGTTCTTGTGTGCCATGGCGAATGACGTGACCGGAGCAAAACGTCAGCCATCTCAGCACCCAGGAACCCTCCGGGTGGCACAGGGAAGGATGGGGCGTTCGTAGAGAAGGGACGGTGCTGCCTCTCGCTTCGCTCGCTGTCCGCCGCTCGCCGCTCACTCGCTCAGACCAAAATGGCCAGTTTTGGCCCATTTTTGGGCCGTTTTGGCATGTTTTTGGGCAGTTCTTGCGTGCCGCGGCGAACGACGTGAGTGGAGCAAAACGTCAGCCATTTCAGCACCCTGGATCCCCCCGGGTGGCAGAGAGCTGGATGGGGCGTTCGTATAGCAGGGACGGTGCTACCTCTCGCTTCGCTCGATGTCCTCTGCTCGCCGCTCGCTCGCTCAGCCAAAAATGGCCGGTTTTGTCCCGTTTTTGGGCCGTTTTGGCCTGTTTTTGTGTAGTTCTTGCGTGCCGCGGCGAACGACATGTGCGGAGCAAAACGTCAGCCATCTCAGCACCCAAGAACCCTCCGGGTGGCACAGGGCTGGATGGGGCGTTCGTATAGCTGGGACGGTGCTGCCTCTCGCTTCGCTCGCTGTCCACCACACGCCGCTCGCTCGCTCAGGCAAAAATTGCCAGTTTTGGCCCGTTTTTGGCCAGTTTTGGCCAGTTTTTGGGTAGTTCTTGCGTGCCGCGGCGAACGACGTGAGCGAAGCAAAACGTCAGCCATCTCAGCACCCTGGAACCCCCCAGGTGACACAGGTCTGGATGGGGCGTTCGTATAGCATGGACGGTGCTGCCTGTCGCTTCACTCGCTGTCCGCCGCTCGCTTGCTTAGCCAAAAATGGCCAGTTTTGGCCCGTTTATGGGCCGTTTTGGCCAGTTTTTGGGAAGTTCTTGCGTGCCGGGACGAACGACGTGAGCGGAGCAAAATGTCAGCCATCTCAGCACCCTGGAACCCCCCGGGTGGCACAGGGCTGGATGGGGCATTCGTATAGCAGGGACGGTGCTGCCTCTCGCTTTGCTCGCTGTCCGCCGATCGCCGCTCTCTCGCTCAGGCAAAAAAGGCCAGTTTTGTCCCGTTTTTGGGCCGTTTTGGCCAGTTTTTGGGCAGTTCTTGCGTGCCGCGGCGAACGACGTGAGCGGAGCAAAACGTCAGCCATCTCAGCACCCTGGAACCCCCCGGGTGGCACAGAGCCGGATGGGGCGTTCGTATAGCAGGGACGGTGCTTCCTCTCGCTTCACTCGCTATCCTCCGCTCGCCGCTCGGTCGCTAAGCCAAAAATGGCCAGTTTTGGCCCTTTTTGGGCCGTTTTGGCTAGTTTTTGGGCAGTTATTGCGTGCCGCGGCGAACGACATGAGCGGAGCAAAACGTCAGCCATCTCAGCACCCTGGAACCCCCTGGTGGCACAGGGTTGGATGGGGCGTTTGTATAGCAGGGACGGTGCTGCCTCTCGCTTCGCTCGCTGTCCACCGCTCGCCGCTCGTTCGCTCAGCCAAAAATGGCTAGTTTTGGCCCGTTTTTGGCCAGTTTTTGGCCAGTTTTTGGGCAGTTCTTGCGTGTCGCGGCGAATGACGTGAGCGGAGCAAAACGTCAGCCATCTCAGCACCCTGGAACCCCCCGGGTGGCACAGGGCTGGATGGGGCGTTCGTATAGCTGGTACGGTGCTGCCTCTCGCTTCGCTCGCTGTCCGCCGCTCGCCGCTCGCTCGCTCAGCCAAAAATGGCCAGTTTTGGCCATTTTTTGGCCAGTTTTGCCCAGTTTTTGGGTAGTTCTTGCGTGCCGCGGCGAACGACGTGAGCAGAACAAAACGTCAGCCATCTCAGCACCCTGGAACCCCCCGGGTGACACCGGGCTGGATGGGACATTCGTATAGCAGGGACAGTTCTGCCTCTCGCTTCGTTCGCTGTCCGCCGCTCGCCGCTCGCTCGCTCAGCCAAAAATGGCCAGTTTTGGCCCGTTTATGGGCCGTTTTGGCCAGTTTTTCGGCAGTTCTTGCGTGCTGCGGCGAACGACGTGAGCGGAGCAAAACGTCAGCCATCTCAGCACCCTGGAAACCGGTGGGTGGCACAGGGCTGGATGGGGCGTTCAGATAGCCGGGGACGGTGCTGCCCTCGCTCGCTTTCGCTGTCCGTTGTTCGCCGCTTTCGCTTCGCTCAGCCAAAAATGGCCAGTTTTGGCCAGTTTTTTGGCAGTTCCTGCGTGCCGCGGCGAACGATGTGAGCGGAGCAAAACGTCAGCCATCTCAGCACCCTGGAACCCCCCGGGTGGCACAGGGCTGGATGGGGCGTTCGTATAGCAGGGACGGTGCTGCCTCTCGCTTCGCTCGCTGTCCTCCACTCGACACTCGCTCGCTCAGCCAAAAATGGCCAGTTTTGGCCCGTTTTTGGCCAATTTTCCCAGTTTTTGGGCAGTTCTTGCGTGCCGTGGCGAACGACGTGAGCGGAGCAAAACGTCAGCCATCTCTGCACCCTGGAAAACCCCGGGTGGCACAGGGCTGGATGGGGCGTTCAGATAGCAGGGGACGGTGCTGCCCTCTCCCGCCGCTGTCCGCCGCCGCTGTTTCGCTCGCTCAGCCAAAAATGGCTAGTTTTGGCCCGTTTTTGGGCTGTTTTGGCCAGTTTTTGGGCAGATCTTGCGTGCCGCGGTGAACGACATGAGCCGAGCAAAACGTCAGCCATCTCAGCACCCTGGAAACCCCCGGGTGGCCCAGGGCTGGATGGGGCGTTCGTATAGCAGGGACGCTGCTGCCTCTCGATTCGCTCGCTGTCCACCGCTCGACGCTCGACGCTCGCTCGCTCAGCCAAAAATGGCCAGTTTTGGCCCGTTTCTGTGCTGTTTTGGCCAGTTTTTGGGCAGTTCTTGCGTGCCGTGGCGAACGACGTGAGCGGAGCAAAAGGTCAGCCATCTCAGCACCCTAGAACCCCCCGGGTGGCACAAGGCTGGATGGGGCGTTCGTATAGCAGGGACGGTGTTGCCTCGCCGCTTTCGCTGTCCGCTTCGCTGTTTCGCTTCGCTTCAGCCAAAATGGCTAGTTTTTGGCCCTTTTTTGGGTTGTTTTGTCCAGTTTTGGGCAGTTCTTGCGTGTCGGGCGAACGACGTGAGCGGAGCAAAACGTCAGCCATCTCAGCACCCCTGAAACCCCCCCCGAGTGGCACAGGGCTGGATGGGGCGTTCAGATAGCAGGGACGGTGCTGCCTCGCGCCGCTTCGCTGTCCGCCGCTTCGCCGCCTTTTGCTCAGCCAAAAAAATGGCCAGTTTTTTCGGCAGTTCTTGCGTGCCGCGCTTAACGACGTGAGCGGAGCAAACGCCAGCCATCTCAGCACCCTGGAACCCCCCGGGTGGCACAGGGCTGGATGGGGCGTTTGTATAGCAGGGACGGTGCTGCCTCTCGCTTCGCTCGCTGTCCGCCGCTTGCTGCTCGCTCGCTCAGCCAAAAATGGCTAGTTTTGGCCCGTTTTTGGGTTGTTTTGTCCAGTTTTTGGGCAGTTCTTGCATGCCGTGGCAAACGACGTGAGCGGAGCAAAACATCAGCCATCTCAGCACCCTGAAACCCCCCGGGTGGCACAGCGTTGGATGGGGCGTTCGTATAGCAGGGACGGTGCTACCTCTCGCTTCGCTCGCTGTCCGCCGCTCGCCACTCGCTTGCTCAGCCAAAAATGGCCAGTTTTGGCCCGTTTTGTCCAGTTTTTCGGCAGTTCTTGCGTGCCGCGGCGAACGACGTGAGCGGAGCAAAACGTCAGCCATCTCAGCACCCTGGAACCCCCCGGGTGGCACAGGGCTGGATGGGGCGTTCAGATAGCAGGGGACGGTGCTGCCCTCTCGCCTTAACGCTGTCCGCCGCCGCTGCTGTTTCGCTCAGCCAAAAATGGCTAGTTTTGGCACGTTTTTGGGTTGTTTTGGCCAGTTCTTGCATGCCGCGGCGAACGACGTGAGCGGGGCAAAACGTCAGCCATCTCAGCACCCTGGAACCCCCCGGGTGGCACAGGGCTGGATGGGGCGTTCGTATAGCACGGACGGTGCTGCCTCTCACTTCGCTCGCTGTCCGCCGCTCGCTCAGCCAAAAATGGCTAGTTTTGGCCCGTTTCTGGCCAGTTTTAGCCAGTTTTTTGGCAGTTCTTGCGTGCCGCGGCGAACGACGTGAGCGGAGCATAACGTCAGCCATCAAAGCACCCTGGAACCCCCCGGGTGGCCCAGGGCTGGATGGGGCGTTCGTATAGCAGGGACGGTGCTGCCTCTCGCTTCATTGGCTGTCCGCCGCTCGCCGCTCGCTCGCTCAGCCAAAAATGGCCAGTTTTGGCCCGTTTAAGAGCCGTTTTGGCCAGTTTTTGGGCAGTTCTTGTGTGCCGTGGCGAACGACGTGACCGAGCAAAACGACAGCCATCTCAGCACCCAGGAACCCTACGGGTGTCACAGGGATGGATGGGGCGTTCGTAGAGCAGGGACGGTGCTGCCTCTCGCTTCGCTCGCTGTCCGCCGCTCGCCGCTCACTCGCTCAGACCAAAATGGCTAGTTTTGGCCCGTTTTTGGGCCGTTTTGGCCAGTTTTTGGGCAGTTCTTGCGTGCCGCGGCGAACGACGTGAGTGGAGCAAAACGTTAGCCATTTCAGCACCCTGGAACACCCCGGGTGGTAGAGAGCTAGATGGGGCGTTCGTATAGCTGGGATGGTGTTGCCTCTCGCTTCGCTCGATGTCCTCCGCTCGTCGCTCGCTCGCTCAGCCAAAAATGGCCAGTTTTGTCCCATTTTTGGGCCGTTTTGGCCTGTTTTTGGGTAGTTCTTGCGTGCCGCGGCGAACGACATGTGCGGAGCAAAACGTCAGCCATCTCAGCACCCAGGAACCCTCCGGGTGGCCTAGGGCTGGATGGGGCGTTCGTATAGATGGGACGGTGCTGCCTCTCGCTTCGCTCGCTGTCCACCGCTCGCCGCTCGCTCGCTCAGCCAAAAATTGCCAGTTTTGGCCCGTTTTTGGCCAGTTTTGGCCAGTTTTTGGGTAGTTCTTGCGTGCCGCGGAGAACGACGTGAGCGAAGCAAAACGTCAGCCATCTCAGCACCCTGAAACCCCCCAGGTGACACAGGGCTGGATGGGGCGTTCGTATAGCATGGACGGTGCTGCCTCTCGCTTCGCTCGCTGTCCGCCGCTCGCTTGCTTAGCCAAAAATGGCCAGTTTTGGCCCGTTTATGGGCCGTTTTGGCCAGTTTTTGGGCAGTTCTTGCATGCCGGGACGAACGACGTGAGCGGAGCAAAATGTCAGCCTACTCAGCACCCTGGAACCCCCCGGTTGGCACAGGGCTGGATGGGGCATTCGTATAGCTGGGACGGTGCTGCCTCTCTCTTCACTCGCTGTCCGCCGATCGCCGCTCTCTCGCTCAGCCAAAAATGGCCAGTTTTGTCCCGTTTTTGGGCCGTTTTGGCCAGTTTTTGGGCAGTTCTTGCGTGCGCCTGGCCAATTAACGGCGTGAGCGGAGCAAAACGTCAGCCATCTCAGCACCCTGGAACCCCCCGGGTGGCACAGAGCTGGATGGGGCGTTCGTATAGCAGGGACGGTGCTTCCTCTCGCTTCACTCCCTGTCCTCCGCTCGCCGCTCGGTCGCTCAGCCAAAAATGGCCAGTTTTGGCCCATTTTTGGGCCATTTTTGCCAGTTTTTGGGCAGTTCTTGCGTGCCGCGGCGAACGACATGAGCGGAGCAAAACGTCAGCCATCTCAGCACCCTGGAACCCCCTGGTGGCACAGGGCTGGATGGGGCGTTTGTATAGCAGGGACGGTGCTGCCTCTCGCTTCGCTCGCTGTCCACCGCTCGCCGCTCGCTCGCTCAGCCAAAAATGGCCAGTTTTGGCCCGTTTATGGGCCGTTTTGGCCAGTTTTTCGGCAGTTCATGCGTGCTGCGGCGAACGACGTGAGCGGAGCAAAACGTCAGCCATCTCAGCACCCTGGAACCCCCCGGGTGGCACAGGGCTGGATGGGGCGTTCGTATAGCCGGGACGGTGCTGCCTCTCGCTTCGCTCGCTGTCCGTTGCTCGCCGCTCGCTCGCTCAGCCAAAAATGGCCAGTTTTGGCCAGTTTTTTTGGGCAGTTCTTGCGTGCCGCGGCGAACGATGTGAGCGGAGCAAAACGTCAGCCATCTCAGCACCCTGGAACCCCCCGGGTGGCACAGGGCTGGATGGGGCGTTCGTATAGCAGGGACGGTGCTGCCTCTCGCCGCATTCGCTGTCCGTTGTCCGCCGCCGCTTCTTTCAGCCAAAATGGCCAGTTTTGGCCAGTTTTTTTTGGGCAGTTCTTGCGTGCGCTGGGCGAACGATGTGAGCGGAGCAAAACGTCAGCCATCTCAGCACCCTGGAACCCCGGGTGGCACAGGGCTGGATGGGGCGTTCGATAGCAGGGACGGTGCTGCCTCTCGCCAGCTCACTGTCCTCCATTTCGACTGCTTCGCTCAGCCAAAATGGCCAGTTTTGGCCCGTTTTTGGCCAGTTTTCCCAGTTTTGGGCAGTTCTTGCGTGCCGTGGGCTTAACGACGTGAGCGGAGCAAAACGTCAGCCATCTCTCCACCCTGGAAACCCCGGGTGGCACAGGGCTGGATGGGGCGTTCAGATAGCAGGGGACGGTGCTGCCTCTCGCCATTCGCTGTCCGTTGTTCGCCCTTTCGCTTCGCTCAGCCAAAAATGGCCAGTTTTGGCCAGTTTTTTTGGGCAGTTCTTGCGTGCCGCGGCGAACGATGTGAGCGGAGCAAAACGTCAGCCATCTCAGCACCCTGGAACCCCCCGGGTGGCACAGGGCTGGATGGGGCGTTCGTATAGCAGGGACGGTGCTGCCTCTCGCTTCGCTCACTGTCCTCCGCTCGACACTCGCTCGCTCAGCCAAAAATGGCCAGTTTTGGCCCGTTTTTGGCCAGTTTTCCCAGTTTTTGGGCAGTTCTTGCGTGTCGTGGCGAACGACGTGAGCGGAGCAAAACGTCAGCCATCTCTCCACCCTGGAAACCCCCGGGTGGCACAGGGCTGGATGGGGCGTTCGTATAGCAGGGACGGTGCTGCCTCTCGCTTCGCTCGCTGTCCGCCGCTCGCTGCTCGCTCGCTCAGCCAAAAATGGCTAGTTTTGGCCCGTTTTTGGGCTGTTTTGGCCAGTTTTTGGGCAGTTCTTGCGTGCCGCGGTGAACGACGTGAGCCGAGCAAAACGTCAGCCATCTCAGCACCCTGGAAACCCCCAGGTGGCCCAGGGCTGGATGGGGCGTTCGTATAGCAGGGACGCTGCTGCCTCTCTCGCCAAGGCGCTGTCCACCGCCGACGCCGACGCCTTCATTCGCTCAGCCAAAATGGCCAGTTTTGGCCCGTTTTTGTGCTGTTTTGGCCAGTTTTTTTTGGCAGTTCTTGCGTGTCGCGGCGAACGACGGAGCAGAGCAAAACGTCAGCCATCTCAGCACCCTGGAACCCCCGGTGGCACAAGGCTGGATGGGGCGTTCAGATAGCAGGGACGGTGTTGCCTCTCGCCGCTGCTGTCCGGCCGCCGCTTTCGCTTCGCTCAGCCAAAATGGCTAGTTTTGGCCCGCTTTTGGGTTGTTTTGTCCAGTTTTGGGCAGTTCTTGCGTGCCGTGGTTTAACGACGTGAGCGGAGCAAAAACGTCAGCCATCTCAGCACCCTGAAACCCCCCGGGTGGCACAGGGCTGGATGGGGCGTTCGTATAGCAGGGACGGTGCTGCCTCTCGCTTCGCTCGCTGTCTGCCGCTCGCCGCTCGCTTGCTCAGCCAAAAATGGCCAGTTTTGGCCCGTTTTGTCCAGTTTTTCGGCAGTTCTTGCGTGCCGCGGCGAACGACGTGAGCGGAGCAAAACGTCAGCCATCTCAGCACCATGGAACCCCCCGGGTGGCACACGGCTGGATGGGGCGTTCGTATAGCAGGGACGGTGCTGCCTCTCGCTTCGCTCGCTGTCCGCCGCTTGCTGCTCGCTCGCTCAGCCAAAAATGGCTAGTTTTGGCCCGTTTTTGGGTTGTTTTGTCCAGTTTTTGGGCAGTTCTTGCGTGCCGTGGCGAACGACGTGAGCGGAGCAAAACGTCAGCCATCTCAGCACCCTGTAACCCCCCGGGTGGCACAGGGCTGGATGGGGCGTTCGTATAGCAGGGACGGTGCTGCCTCTCGCTTCGCTCGCTGTCCGCCGCTCGCCACTCGCTTGCTCAGCCAAAAATGGCCAGTTTTGGCCCGTTTTGTCCAGTTTTTCGGCAGTTCTTGCGCGTCGCGGCTTAACGACGCGGAGCGGAGCAAAACATCAGCCATCTCAGCACCCTGGAACCCCCGGTGGTACAGGGCTGGATGAGGCGTTCAGATAGCAGGGACGGTGCTGCCTCTCGCTTTGATTCGCTGTCCGGCCTTTCGCTGCTCGCTTCGCTCAAAAAAATGGCTAGTTTTGGCCCGTTTTTGGGTTGTTTTGGCCAGTTCTTTGCGCGCCAGCGCTTAACGACGTGAGCGGGGCAAAACGTCAGCCATCTCAGCACCCTGGAACCCCCCGGGTGGCACAGGGCTGGATGGGGCGTTCGTATAGCACGGACGGTGCTGCCTCTCACTTCGCTCGCTGTCCGCCGCTCGCTCAGCCAAAAATGGCCAGTTTTGGCCCGTTTCTGGCCAGTTTTAGCCAGGTTTTTGGCAGTTCTTGCGTGCCGCGGCGAACAACGTGAGCGGAGCAAAACGTCAGCCATCAAAGCACCCTGGAACCCCCCGGGTGGCCCAGGGCTGGATGGGGCGTTCGTATAGCAGGGACGGTGCTGCCTCTCACTTCATTGGCTGTCCGCCGCTCGCCGCTCGCTCGCTCAGCCAAAAATGGCCAGTTTTGGCCCGTTTAAGGGCCGTTTTGGCCAGTTTTTGGGCAGTTCTTGTGTGCCGTGGCGAACGACGTGACCGAGCAAAACGTCAGCCATCTCAGCACCCAGGAACCCTACGGGTGGCACAGGGATGGATGGGGCGTTCGTAGAGCAGGGACGGTGCTACCTCTCGCTTTGCTCGCTGTCCGCCGCTCGCCGCTCACTCGCTCAGACCAAAATGGCTAGTTTTGGCCCCTTTTTGGGCCGTTTTGGCCAGTTTTTGGGCAGTTCTTGCGTGCCGCGGTGAACGACGTGAGCCGAGCAAAACGTCAGCCATCTCAGCACCCAGGAACCCTCCGGGTGGCATAGGGCTGGATGGGGCGTTCGTATAGCTGGGACGGTGCTGCCTCTCGCTTCGCTCGCTGTCCACCGCTCGCCGCTCGCTCGCTCAGCCAAAAATTGCCAGTTTTGGCCCGTTTTTGGCCAGTTTTGGCCAGTTTTTGGGTAGTTCTTGCGTGCCGCGGAGAACGACATGAGCGAAGCAAAACGTCAGCCATCTTAGCACCCTGAAACCCCCCAGGTGACACTGGGCTGGATGGGGCGTTCGTATAGCTTGGACGGTGCTGCCTCTCGCTTCGCTCGCTGTCCGCCGCTCGCTTGCTTAGCCAAAAATGGCTAGTTTTGGCCCGTTTATGAGCCGTTTTGGCCAGTTTTTGGGCAGTTCTTGCGTGCCGGGACGAACGACGTGAGCGGAGCAAAATGTCAGCCTACTCAGCACCCTGGAACCCCCCGGGTGGCACAGGGCTGGATGGGGCATTCGTATAGCTGGGACGGTGCTGCCTCTCTCTTCACTCGCTGTCCGCCGATCGCCGCTCTCTCGCTCAGCCAAAAATGGCCAGTTTTGTCCCGTTTTTGGGCCGTTTTGGCCAGTTTTTGGGCAGTTCTTGCGTGCCGCGGCGAACGACGTGAGCGGAGCAAAACGTCAGCCATCTCAACACCCTGGAACCCCCCGGGTGGCACAGAGCTGGATGGGGCGTTCGTATAACAGGGACGGTGCTTCCTCTCGCTTCACTCGCTGTCCTCCGCTCGCCGCTCGGTCGCTCAGCCAAAAATGGCCAGTTTTGGCCCATTTTTGGGCCGTTTTTGCCAGTTTTTGGGTAATTCTTGTGTGCCGCAGCGAACGACATGAGCGGAGCAAAACGTCAGCCATCTCGGCACCCTGGAACCCCCTGGTGGCACAGGGCTGGATGGGGCGTTTGTATAGCAGGGACGGTGCTGCCTCTCGCTTTGCTCGCTGTCCACCGCTCGCCGCTCGCTCGCTCAGCCAAAAATGGCCAGTTTTGGCCCGTGTTTGGCCAGTTTTTGGGCAGTTCTTGTGTGCAGCGGCGAACGACATGAGCGGAGCAAAACGTCAGTCATCTCAGCACCCTGGAACCCCCCGGGTGGCACAGGGCTGGATGGGGCATTCGTATAGCAGGTACGGTGCTGCCTCTCGCTTCGCTCGCTGTCCGCCGCTTGCCGCTCGCTCGCTCAGCCAAATATGGCCAGTTTTGGCCCGTTTTTGGCCTGTTTTGCCCAGTTTTTGGGCAGTTCTTGCGTCCCGCGGCGAACGACGTGAGCAGAACAAAACGTCAGCCATCTCAGCACCCTGGAACCCCCGGGTGACACAGGGCTGGATGGGGCATTCAGATAGCAGGGACAGTGCTGCCTCTCTTCTTCTCGCTGTCCGTCCGCTTCATTTCTTTCGCTCAGCCAAAATGGCCAGTTTTGGCCCGTTTTGGCCAGTTTTTCGGCAGTTCTTGCGTGCTGCGGCGACCGACGTGAGCGGAGCAAAACGTTAGCCATCTCAGCACCCTGGAACCCCCCGGGTGGCACAGGGCTGGATGGGGCGTTCGTATAGCCGGGACGGTGCTGCCTCTCGCTTCGCTCGCTGTCCGTTGCTCGCCGCTCGCTCGCTCAACCAAAAATGGCCAGTTTGGGCCAGTTTTTTTGGGCAGTTCTTGCGTGCCGCGGCGAACGATGTGAGCGGAGCAAAACGTCAGCCATCTCAGCACCCTGGAACCCCCCGGGTGGCACAGGGCTGGATGGGGCGTTCGTATAGCAGCGACTGTGCTGCCTCTCGCTTCGCTCGCTGTCCTCCGCTCGCCACTCGCTCGCTCGGCCAAAAATGGCCAGTTTTGGCCCGTTTTTGGCCAGTTTTCCCAGTTTTTGGGCAGTTCTTGCGTGCCGTGGCGAACGACGTGAGTGGAGCAAAACGTCAGCCATCTCAGCACCCGGGAACCCCCCGGGTGGCACAGGGTTGGACGGGGCGTTCGTATAGCAGGGACGGTGCTGCCTCTCGCTTTGCTCGCTGTCCGCCGCTCGCTACTCGCTCGCTCAGCCAAAAATGGCTAGTTTTGGCCCGTTTTTGGGCTGTTTTGGCCAGTTTTTGGGCAGTTCTAGCGTGCCGTGGTGAACGACGTGAGCGGAGCAAAACGTCAGCCATCTCAGCACCCTGGAAACCCCCGGGTGGCCCAGGGCTGGATGGGGCGTTCGTATAGCAGGGACGGTGCTGCCTCTCGCTTCGCTCGCTGTCCACCGCTCGACGCACGCTCGCTCAGCCAAAAATGGCCAGTTTTGGCCCTTTTTTGTGCTGTTTTGGCCAGTTTTTGGGCAGTTCTTGCGTGCCGCGGCGAACGACGCGAGCGGAGCAAAACGTCAGCCATCACAGCACCCTGGAACCCCCCGGGTGGCACAAGGCTGGATGGGGCGTTCGTATAGCAGGGACGGTGTTGCCTCTCGCTTCGCTCGCTGTCCGCCGCTCGCTGCTCGCTCGCTCTGCCAAAAATGGCTAGTTTCAGCCCGTTTTTGTGTTGTTTTGGCCAGTTTTTGGTTAGTTCTTGCATGCCGCGGCGAACTGTTAGGATCGGAGCAGCACTAAGAGGGGGGGTGAATTAGTGCAGCGGATTAAAACTTCGGTTTTTAAAAAATCTTTCGTATGATAAGAGCGGAACTTGATAAGCTTAATCTTGAAAGCGTATTCTTAAATATGCGCAGCAAAAGTAATGAGGAACTAAAGCATATAAGATGGTTTGCAATAATGTAAATAGCAATAATGAAATGCAAACCAAGGATCACGCCGATTTTAGAGTGGTTCAGTCAAATGACGTACTCCACTTGCGAGGCCCCTCTTCGATGAGGCTCCCACCTTCCACTAGCAAGTCTCTTGAAATGGAAGGGTAAATACCCCTCTTACAACTCTTTACAAGCGGTTCACTCTCTTACAGATTTTCGAGAAGAGATGAGGTGAACACTAGCAAATTGAAAAGAAGACAAGCTAACACTTTTCTAAGACCTTTCTCTCAAACTCTTGCTGCTCAAAAAGTTGTAGTCTCAGCTGAGATTTGAGGGGTATTTATAGGCCTCAAGAGGATTCAAATTTGGGCTCCAAAATTTGAATTCTCTTTGGGTTCCCGATGCTGGCGGTGCCACCGCCCAGCCAAGCGGTGCCACCGCCCAACGTTCGGGTGCTGGGCGGTGCCACCGCCCAGCCCAAGAGGTGTCACCGCCCAGCACTCGAGTGCTGGGCGGTGCCACCGCTCAGCACTCGAGTGCTGGGCGGTGCCACCGCTCAGCCGAGGCGGTGCCACCGCCTACAGTGTTTTCAGCCCGCTACAGTGTTTTCAGCTCACCGCCTACAGTGTTTTCAGCCTACAGTGTTATAGGCCCCTACTTGGGTTATAGGATTAATACCTAATCCAAACCCTAATTAACATGCTAACTACGAATTTTAAAGACATTATATAAGCTATTAGAAAGTCCATAAGTCAAGACTTCTTCCCGGCGAAGCTTCCGACGAACTTTCGGGTGGTCTTCCGATAAACTCTCGAAACCATTCTGCGGACTCCCGCAAGCTCTTAAACTTCACGATTTGATCTTGGCGAAGTTCCAACGAGCTTCTTCGGCAAGTCCGATCTTTCTCGGCAAACTCTGCGAACTTCCCACGAACCTTCCGGGCGAAGCTTCAAAAACCCTTCGGCAAGCTCCCTACTCATTTCTCGGCTCGTTCGGCAGCGTTCCCGATGGTCCTTCGGACTTCCGCCGAACTCTTGAACTCCCAACGAATCCTTCGTTCTTGACTCCACACTTTGTTTCACTCTATGCCTTCATCGTTATCGTAGTTAATCCTGCACATGCAAACCAAAACTCTACTCCGATCTAGACAGTTATTACAACGCGAATTGACATTCTATTGCCCGGCACGTCATTGGTTGGCGCTTCGGCTGATTCTTTAGCACATCGTCCTCTCTTGCGGCTTGTTGCCCAATCGGCGGTTGACCTCCGCAACCCCGATATCCTTGGCGCAATTCCGCTCTTCTTGGCCCGATGCCCGACGTTTGAAGCCTTCTGCCGTCCAATATCCTGACGTGATCTCCTCCGGCGCAACGTCAATTCATCCTACGTTAACTGTCTAATTCTGATCGAGTAGACCTGCATCACTCAAAATGCAGTTAAACATCTAAACACAATCAATTAGTTTCATCATCAAAATCCGAGATTCAACAATCTCCCCCTTTTTGATGATGACAACTAATTGATGACTAACGGAGTTATCCTTAACTCCCCGGAGTTTAAACAAACTCCCCCTATCAATATGCCATTGATAGAACACTTGGATTATCTCAAATCCAAGTAACATTCATCACATGTTATGAAAAACATTTAAACCATCATGCAAATATATAAAATATTCAATTCAATGCATGAAGTCATCAATATACTTCTCCCCCTATGTCATCAACAAAAAGGAGAAGTAGCTCTAGCTATTTTAAAAGATATGCAAGTTTTTACAACATGAAGCTAGATTTTCATCACAACATATAAGCACAAAAGCATAGCAAGATTCTTAAGTTCAATCATGGCAATTCAACACTTGCTTCTTGTGCAAGATTGCACTTTGCTTTTCTTTGCAAGTAACAATATTTATGATGTTTGATATAGCAAATTTTATATCATGCAAGGTAGCAAACTTTTGTGATGTTCAAGATAGTAAGTTCTTTCAATGAAATGATTGAGCTAGGAAATTTTTACGATATGTAAGTTTTACTACATAAAAGCTAGTAAAAATTTCAAAAGCAAATGCAAGATAGCTTTCTTGTGTAAGCTCATGATTCTTGCTTTCGAGATGAGCAAACTAATAAGTTTTGCCCCTTTTTGCGATGTCTACGTTTGTAATTTTTTTTGCTTCTCTTGTCTTGTGTAAGCTAGCTATCTCCCCCTTTGTCGTTGTCAAAAAGAAGGAAAGACCCTTTACATCAATTATGACAAAGGTAAGTATCAATCTCATTTGTGCATCATTATATTTTCAAATTAAAACATGCACTATTTCAAAAACCTTATATTTCATTCATGCGCGATATTGAATAAATCAATCAACATTATGAGCATATCATACATGATACATATTTTTGGCAATAACTCATAGTATTTTAAATCATGATTTACATCATATGCAATACATCACATCATAATTAGAAAGCACAAGTATTG
Source organism: Musa schizocarpa (assembly GCA_900464855.2). Classification (NCBI taxonomy): domain Eukaryota; kingdom Viridiplantae; phylum Streptophyta; class Magnoliopsida; order Zingiberales; family Musaceae; genus Musa; species Musa schizocarpa. The sequence goes on from LS990919.1 coordinate 28,568,352, forward strand.
TATGCATCATTGCCAATCATAAATGTTTCATAATGGTATCCATTTTGTCAAATTATATCCTACTATGCATGATCAAATCTTCTCCCTATTTTATCATTGAAAACAAGAAAGAAGTAGGGAAGAGCATAAAAGTGTAAAATATTTCAATCATTTCATGGCATTTGTATCATAGATATAAAGAAATCATATCATCAAAGATAAGACCATTTGAATACCAAAAGACATGATTCATTTAATCAAATATCTTCCTTTTATAAATAACAAAAATTGTAGGTGTACAAAGAAGAGATTGTGATTAAAAAAGAATCTCAAGTAGTAAATCCAAGAAATCAAGATCGTAAGTTGAATACAAACTCATTTAAATTTAAATTGTCAAATTCATCAAAATCTCAACATTACTTTCAAGAGATTAAAAATGGTATACATAGATTTATAATAATAATCAAGGGAAAATCTTAGGAGATCATGATATAGATAAAATTCATTCAATCTTATAAGAGAATAAGATATTAATTCAAGCATATAAAATTTCTCAATTCATTATGAATCATAAAAAAGAATTATGGTTCAAAAAAAATCATGATTCATTTAGGAAAATTTTTTCTTTAGTGCATGATAAGAAGAAATATAGCAATGATACCAATCATAATTCATTTGGATAGTAGATGCTAAAAAGGAACATTGAGGATACAAGATCTTGATTTTTATAGAGTAAATCTCAAGTTATAAATCTCAAAAAATCAAGATAAAGCTCATTTAAATTCAAATAATCAAATCAAAATCATTTTTTTAAGATATTCATAAAAAAAAGATGATAAAATAGATTCATCAAACCAAGAATATTCAAGAAAAATACTTTTATCTATTTAATTGTTTTATATAAGCATGCCTTTGTCCTTTTTTTGTGCCAAAATATACATATATATCATCAATCATTTAGGATCGAAAAAATAAATTTCTTCATAAAACCATCAAGATCATTATGTATAACTTATAAAATCTCATGCATAAAATGGTATCAAGCATTTAATATTTTCATTCCATCATTTTGAATTGGTTTTATTGAACATAATTTTGAATGATTCTTATAGATAACTAAAACTTCTTTAGTTTTAATTTATACGATTGACTTTATCTTAGCATGCTCAAATTTTATTCATATGTCAAAACCATACATCATGTTTGAAAACCAAATATAAGGTTCAAAAAAATCATCAAGCCTTCCATTCAAAAGCCATGTATCGTCATTGAAAATCAATATGGAAATCGTCAAAATATACATTCTTACTTCTCAAACACATACATAAGATTAATCTTACTAGGTGTATAAGCATTAGATTTATATCTAACATTTTATTGCATTAACATAACACATGCAATTTTAAAAAAATTAATCCTAAACTAAATTAAAAATGACTCATGAAAGTATTATGTAATTTCGAAATAAATTAGGGGGATTTCGATTACCTCATTATTGAGAGTGATTGAGGCATAGTTTGCCACCTCGCCTTTCTTGATTTTCTCCTCATCTTCGGAAGAGCTCAATTCATCCCAATTTTTGTTCTTCTTGCGTTCAAAGCAAGTAGTTCCATTTTTTTTCTTTTTAAATTTTTTGTTTCATTTGTAGTTTAAGTTCACCATCACTTGAGCTTATGCTCGAGTGGTCTTCATGTGTTCTATGTCCCAAATCCTTCCTGTCCTTTGGAAGGTTGTTCTCGAGTTTTCTTTTTGTTACATTGTTCATTTCGTAGGTCATTAGAGACCCAACAAGTTCTTCAAGAGGAAATGTTTTAAGGTCCTTGGCCTCTTGAATAGCCGTAACTTTTGATTCCCATCTTTTTGGAAGGGATCTTAAGATTTTAGTGACTAGTTCAAAGTTAGAAAAACTTTTACCAAGAGCTTTGAGTCCATTGATGACATCCGAGAAACGGGTGTGCATGTCTCCGATGGACTCACTTGGTTTCATCCGGAAAAGTTCGTAAGAGTGCACAAGAATGTTGATTTTGGACTCTTTCACTCGGCTAGTGCCTTCATGAGTGACCTCAAGAGTTCTCCAAATATCAAAAGCCGAATCACAAATCGAAATGCGATTAAATTCATTTTTGTCAAGTGCACAATATAAGGCATTCATAGCCTTTGCATTTAAAGCAAAAACTTTCTTCTCCAATTCATCCCATTCACTCATCGGAAGAGAAGATTTTTTAAATCCATTTTCGACAATATTCCAAAGCTCGAGATTCAACGAAAGTAAGAAAACTCTCATTCGAGTTTTCCAATAGGTGTAGTCCGTCCCATTGAAAAAGAGAGGACGAATGAGAGAGTGACCCTCTTGAAAGCCATAAAGAGCCATTTCTATTTGGGTGTTAAACCAAAGTAGAAAACCGTGGCTCCGATACCAATTGTTAGGATCGGAGCAGCACTAAGAGGGGGGGGTGAATTAGTGCAGCGGATTAAAACTTCAGTTTTTAAAAAATCTTTCGTATGAGAAGAGCGGAACTTGATAAGCTTAATCTTGAAAGCGTATTCTTAAATATGCGCAGCAAAAGTAATGAGGAACTAAAGCATATAAGAAGGTTTGCAATAATGTAAATAGCAATAATGAAATGCAAACCAAGGATCACGCCGATTTTAGAGTGGTTCAGTCAAATGACCTACTCCACTTGCGAGACCCCTCTTCGATGAGGCTCCCACCTTCCACTAGCAAGTCTCTTGAAATGGAAGGGTAAATACCCCTCTTACAACTCTTTACAAGCGGTTCACTCTCTTACAGATTTTCGAGAAGAGATGAGGTGAACACTAGCAAATTGAAAAGAAGACAAGCTAACACTTTTCTAAGACCTTTCTCTCAAACTCTTGCTGCTCAAAAAGTTGTAGTCTCAGCTGAGATTTGAGGGGTATTTATAGGCCTCAAGAGGATTCAAATTTGGGCTCCAAAATTTGAATTCTCTTTGGGTTCCCGATGCTGGCGGTGCCACCGCCCAGCCAAGCGGTGCCACCGCCCAACGTTCGGGTGCTGGGCGGTGCCACCGCCCAGCCCAAGAGGTGTCACCGCCCAGCACTCGGGTGCTGGGCGGTGCCACCGCCTACAGTGTTTTCAGCCCGCTACAGTGTTTTCAGCCCACCGCCTACAGTGTTTTCAGCCTACAGTGTTATAGGCCCCTACTTGGGTTATAGGATTAATACCTAATCCAAACCCTAATTAACATGCTAACTACGAATTTTAAAGACATTATATAAGCTATTAGAAAGTCCATAAGTCAAGACTTCTTCCGGTGAGCTTCCGACGAACTTTCGGCGGTCTTCCGATAAACTCTCGGAAACCATTCTGCGGACTCCCGGCAAGCTCTTAAACTTCACAATTTGATCTTGGCGAGTTCCAACGAGCTTCTTCGGCAAGCTCCGATCTTTCTCGGCAAACTCTGCGAACTTCCTACGAACCTTCCGGCGAGCTTCCAAAAAACCCTTCGGCAAGCTCCCTACTCATTCTCGGCTCGTTCCGGCAGCGTTCCCGATGGTCCTTCGGACTTCCGTCGAACTCTTGAACTCCCAACGAATCCTTCGTTCTTGACTCCACACTTTGTTTCACTTTATGCCTTCATCGTTATCGTAGTTAATCCTGCACATGCAAACCAAAACTCTACTCCGATCTAGACAGTTATTACAACGCGAATTGACATTCTATTGCCCGGCACGTCATTGGTTGGCGCTTCGGCTGATTCTTTAGCACATCGTCCTCTCTTGCGGCTTGTTGCCCAATCGGCGGTTGACCTCCGCAACCCCGATATCCTTGGCGCAATTCCGCTCTTCTTGGCCCGATGCCCGACGTTCGAAGCCTTCTGCCGTCCAATATCCTGACGTGATCTCCTCCGGCGCAACGTCAATTCCTCCTGCGTTAACTGTCTAATTCTGATCGAGTAGACCTGCATCACTCAAAATGCAATTAAACATCTAAACACAATCAATTAGTTTCATCATCAAAATCCGAGATTCAACACGAACGACGTGAGCGGAGCAATACTTCAGCCATCTCAGCACCCTGGAACCCCCCGGGTGGCACAGGGCTGGATGGGGTGTTCGTATAGCAGGGACGGTGCTGCCTCTCACTTCGCTCTCTGTCCGCCGCTCGCCGCTCGCTAGCTCAACCAAAAATGGCCAGTTTTGGCCAATTTTGGCCAGTTTTTGGGCAGTTCTTGCGTGCCGAGGCGAACGACGTGAGCGGAGCAAAACGTCAGCCATCTCGGCACCCTTGAACCCCTCGGGTGGCACAGGGCTGGATGGGGCGTTCGTATAGCAGGGATGGTGCTGCCTCTCACTTCGCTCGTTGTCCGCCGCTCGCCGCTCGCTCGCTCAGCCAAAAATGGCCAGTTTTGGCCAGTTTTGGCTAGTTTTTGGGCAGTTCTTGCGTGCCGCGGCGAACGACCCGAGTGGAGCAAAACATCAGCCATCTCAGCACCATGGAACCCCCTGGGTGGCACAGGGCTGGATGGGGCGTTCGTATATCAGGGACGGTGCTGCCTCTCGCTTCGCTCGCTGTCCGCCGCTTGCCGCTCGCTCGCTCAGCCAAAAATGGCCAGTTTTGGCACGTTTTTGGCCAGTTTTGGCCAGTTTTTGGGCAGTTCTTGCGTGCCGTGGCGAACGATGTGAGCGGAGCAAAACGTCAGCCATCTCAGCACCCTGGAACCCCCCGGGTGGCACAGGGCTGGATGGGGCGTTAAAGATAGCAGGGGACGGTGCTGCCTCTCGCTTCATTTCGCTGTCCTCCCGGCCGCTTTCGCTTTCGGCCAAAAATGGCCAGTTTTGGCCCGTTTTTGGCCAGTTTTCCCAGTTTTTGGGCAGTTCTTGCGTGCGCGGCTTAACGACGTGAGCGGAGCAAAACGTCAGCCATCTCAGCACCCTGGAACCCGGGCGGTATAGGGCTGGATGGGGCGTTCAGATAGCAGGGGACGGTGTTGCCTCTCGCCGCTTCGCTGTCCCCTTCCCTTCATTTCGCGACAGCCAAAAATGGCCAGTTTTGGCCCGTTTTCTGGCCAGTTTTGGCCAGTTTTTGGGCAGTTCTTGCGTGCTGGCGGAACGACGTGAGCGGAGCAAAACGTCAGCCATCTCAGCACCTTTGAACCCCGGTGGCACAGGGCTGGATGGGGCGTTAAGATAGCAGGGACGGTGCTTCCTCTCGCCGCTCGCTGTCCGCCATTTCGCCGCTTTCATTTCGCTCAGCCAAAATGGCCAGATTTGGCCCGTTTTTGGCCAGTTTTGGCTATTTTTGGGCAGTTCTTTCTTGCCTTTGATTTAACGACGCGAGCGGAGCAAAACGTCAGCCATCTCAGCACCATGGCACCCCCCGGGTGGCACAGGGCTGGATGGGGCATTCGTATAGCAGGGACGGTGCTGCCTCTCGCTTCGCTCGCTGCTCGCTCGCTCAGCCAAAAATGGCTAGTTTTGGCCCGTTTCTGGGCTGTTTCGGCCAGTTTTTGGGCAGTTCTTGCGTGCCGTGGCGAACGACGTGAGCGGAGCAAAACGTCAGCCATCTCAGCACCCTGAAACCCCCTGGGTGGCACAGGGCTGGATGGGGCGTTCGTATAGCAGGGACGGTGCTGCCTCTCGCTTCGCTCGCTTTCCGCCGCTCGCCGCTCGCTTGCTCAGCCAAAAATGGCTAGTTTTGGCCCGTTTCTGGCCAGTTTTTGGGCAGTTCTTGCGTACCGCGGCGAACGACATGAGCGGAGCAAAACCCCATCCGTATAGCTGGGACGGTGTGCTGCCTCTCGCTTCGCTCGCTTAGCCAAAAATGGCCAGTTTTGGCCAATTTTTGGGCAGTTCTTGCGTGCCGCTGCGAACGACATGAGCGGAGCAAAACGTCAGCCATCTCAGCACCTTGGAACCCCCCGGGTGGCACAGGGCTGGATGGGGCGTTCGTATAGCAGGGACGGTGCTGCCTCTCGCTTCGCTCGTTGTCCGCCGCTCGTTCGCTCAGCCAAAAATGGTCAGTTTTGGCCTTTTTTGGCCTGTTTTTGGGCTGTTTTGGCCAGTTTTTGGGCAGTTCTTGCGTGCTGCGGTGAACGACGTGAGCGAAGCAAAACGTCAACCAATAATGGCCAGTTTTGGTCTGTTTTTGGCCTGTTTATGGGCTTTTTTTCCTTCGATTGAAATCTTCTTCTTCCTTGTGTGGACAACGATCCGTAGCTCTGTACTTCTTCGTGCACGGCTGTGTCTTGTCGTCGATTGCCTTGTTTGATCGGCCACTTGAGTCTTTTTTGCTCGTGTTTGGCGATGGGCTGTCCGATGGGATGACTGTGTCGGCATGTGAGCGGTGATGGATTTGTATGCCGCGGTGGGCTCCCTGTTTTGTGCAGTTGACCACCGACGTTGCAAGTCTCTTCAATGGTACTCTGTTCGAACGGAGATGTGTGTGTTGCCTGTACAATCTACCTAGTTCCTTTGGAAATAGACATTGTTTACCTCGCTTATCCACTTCTCATGTCCTATATGAATGAGGAGTGTCGATGTCCGTGCACCTTGTGTGTCCTCGAACGATGTCATGTCTCAGACCTCTCGTCTCGAGTGGCTCCAGTGTTCACGTGAGTGCTCTTGGATGTAGTGGATAAGAATGTACCATGGGTCTTTGGACTCTTGGCACATGATCGGTTGGCTTTCTTGGTCGCCCTTCGACGGATGACAGCCTTCCCATCATTGCCCCCCTTTCCCTTGTGGTAATGGGTCGGCATGTTGGGCTTGGCGTCGTAGAGGACGTGCTACCTGGTTGATCCTGCCAGTAGTCATATGCTTGTCTCAAAGATTAAGCCATGCATGTGTAAGTATGAACTATGTCAGACTGTGAAACTGCGAATGGCTCATTAAATCAGTTATAGTTTGTTTGATGGTACGCGTGCTACTCGGATAACCGTAGTAATTCTAGAGCTAATACGTGCAACAAACCCCGACTTCCGAAGGGATGCATTTATTAGATAAAAGGCTGGCGTGGGCTTTGCCCGCTGTCCGATGATTCATGATAACTCGACGGATCGCCGCGACCCTCGTGCGGTGACGATCATTCAAATTTCTGCCCTATCAACTTTCGATGGTAGGATAGGGGCCTACCATGGTGGTGACGGGTGACGGAGAATTAGGGTTCGATTCGGGAGAGGGAGCTCGAGAAACGGCTACCACATCCAAGGAAGGCAGCAGGGTAGCAAATTACCCAATCGACACGGGGGGTAGTGACAATAAATAACAATATCGGGCTCTTCGAGTTTGGTAATTGGAATGAGTACAATCTAAATTCTTAACGAGGATCCATTGGAGGGCAAGTCCGGTGCCGGCCCAGCGGTAATTCGGCTCCAAAGCCTATATTTAAGTTGTTGTAGTTAAAAAGCTCGTAGTTGGACTTTGGGGACGGGTCGGTCGGTCCGCTTCGCGGTGTGCACCCGGTATTCCCATCCCTTCTGTCGGCGATGCGTGCCTGGCCTTAATCGGCGGGTCGTGCCTCGTATTTGTTACTTTGAAGAAATTAGAGTGCTCAAAGCAAGCCCACGCTCTGGATACATTAGCATGGGATAACATCACAGGATTTCGGTCCTATTATGTTGGCCTTTGGGATCGAAGTAATGATTAAGAGGGACAGTCGGGGGCATTTGTATTTCATAGTCAGAGGTGAAATTCTTGGATTTATGAAAGACGAACCACTACGAAAGCATTTGCCAAGGATGTTTTCATTAATCAAGAACGAAAGTTGGGGGCTCGAAGACGATCAGATACCGTCCTAGTATCAACCATAAACGATGCCGACCAGGGATCGGCGAATGTTGCTCTTAGGACTCCGCCAGCACCTTATGAGAAATCAAAGTCTTTGGGTTCGGGGAGTATGGTCGCAAGGCTGAAACTTAAAGGAATTGACGGAAGGGCACCACCGGGGAGTGGAGCCCGCGGGCTTAATTTGACTCAACACAGGAAACTTACCAGGTCCGGACATAGCAAGGATTGACAGACTTAGAGCTCTTTCTTGATTCTATGGGTGGTGGTGCATGGCCGTTCTTAGTTGGTGGGCGATTTGTCCGGTTAATTCGATAACGAAGCGAGACCTCACCGCTAACTAGCTACACGGAGGCATCCCTCCGGCGCCCAGCTTCTTAGAGGGACTATGGCCGTTTAGGCCACGAAAGTTTGAGGCAATAACAGGTCTATGATGCCCTTAGATGTTCGGGGGCGGCTACAATCGATGTATTCAACGAGTCTATAGCCTTGGTCGGCGGGTAGGGTAATCTTTGAAAATTTCATCGATGGGGATAGATCATTGCAATTGTTGGTCTTCAACGAGGAATTCCTAGTAAGCGCGAGTCATCAGCTCGCGTTGACTACGCCCCTGCCCTTTGT
>LS990919.1:28605676-28610676 GCA_900464855.2 Musa schizocarpa
TTTGTCCCGTTTTGGGCGTTTTGGCCAGTTTTTGGGCAGTTCTTGCGTGCCGTGGCGAACGACGTGAGCGGAGCAAAACGTCAGTCATCTCAGCACCCTGGAACCCCCTGGGTGGCACAGAGCTGGATGGGGCGTTCATATAGCAGGGACGGTGCTGCCTCTCGCTTAGCTCGCTGTCCTCCGCTCGTCGCTCGCTCGGTCAGCCAAAAATGGCCAATTTTGGCCCGTTTTTGCATCGTTTTGGCCAGTTTTTGGGCAGTTCTTGCGTGCCGCGGCGAACGACATGAGCGGAGCAAAACGTCAGCCATCTCAGCTCCCTGGAACCCCCCGGGTGGCACAGGGCTGGATGGGGCGTTAAATATAGCAGGGACGGTGCTGCCTCTCCACTTCGCTGTCCACCGCCGCCGCCTTTTCGCTTCAGCCAAAAATGTCCAGTTTTGGCCCGTTTTGGCTAGTTTTGGCCATTTTTGGGCAGTTCTTGCGTGCCGCCGGCGAACGACGTGAGTGGAGCAAAACGTCAGCCATCTCAGCACCCTGGAACCCCGGGTGGCACAGGGCTGGATGGGGCGTTAAATAAAAGCAGGGACGGTGCTGCCTCCGCTTCGCTTAGCTGTTGTCCGCCGCCGCTGCTCGCATCAGCCAAAAAAATGGCCAGTTTTGGCCCGATTTTGGCCAGTTTTGGCCAGTTTTTGGATAGTTCTTGCGTGCCGCGGCGAACGATGTGAGCGGAGCAAAACGTCAGCCATCTCAGCACCCTGGAACCCCCCGGGTGACACAGGGCTGGATGGGGCGTTCGTATAGCAGGGACGGTGCTGCCTCTCGCTTCGCTCGCTATCGGCCGCTCGCCGCTAACTCGCTCAGCCAAAAATGGCCAGTTTTGGCCCGTTTATGGGCCGTTTTGGGCAGTTTTTGGGCAGTTCTTGCGTGCTGCGGCGAACGACGTGAGCGGACCAAAACGTCAGCCATCTCACCACCCTGGAACCCCCCGGGTGGCACAGGGCTGGATGGGGCGTTCGTATAGCAGGGACGGTGGTGCCTCTCGCTCGCTCGCTACTCGCTCGCTACTCGCTCGCTACTCGCTCGCTTAGCCAAAAATGGCTAGTTTTGGCCCGTTTCTAGGCTGTTTCGGCCAGTTTTTGGGCAGTTCTTGCGTGCCAGGGCGAACGACACGAGTGGAGCAAAACGTCAGCAATCTCAGCACCCTAAAACCCCCCGGGTGGCACAGGGCTGGATGGGGCGTTCGTATAGCAGGGACGGTGCGTTCGTATAGCAGGGACGGTGCTGCCTCTCGCTTCGCTCGCTGTCCGCCGCTCGCCGCTCGCTCGCTCAGCCAAAAATGGCCAGTTTTTGGGCAGTTCTTGCGTGCCGCGGCGAACGACGTGAGCGGAGCAAAACGTCAGTCATCTCAGCACCATGGAACCCCCTGGGTGGCACAGAGCTGGATGGGGCGTTCGTATAGCAGGGTCGGTGCTGCCTCTCGCTTCGCTCGCTGTCCTCCGCTCGTCGCTCGCTCGCTCAGCCAAAAATGGCCAGTTTTTGGGCAGTTCTTGCGTGCCGCGGCGTACGTCATGAGCGGAGCAAAACGTCAGCCACCTCAGCACCCTGGAACCCCTCGGGTGGCACAGGGCTGGATGGGGCGTTCGTATAGCAGGGACGGTGCTGCCACTCGCTTCGCTCGCTGTCCTCCGTTCGCTACTCGCTCGCTCAGCCAAAAATGGCTAGTTTTGGCCCGTTTCTGGGCTGTTTCGGCCAGTTTTTGGGCAGTTCTTGCGTGCCGCGGCGAACGACGTGAGCGGAGCAAAACGTCAGCCATCTCAGCACCCTAAAACCCCCCGGGTGGTATAGGGCTGGATGGGGCATTCGTATAGCAGGGACGGTGCTGCCTCTCACTTCGCTCGCTGTCCGCCGCTCGCCGCTCGCTCGCTCAGCCAAAAATGGCCAGTTTTGGCCCGTTTCTGGCCAGTTTTGGCTAGTTTTTGGGCAGTTCTTGCGTGCCGCGGCGAACGACGTGAGCGGAGCAAAACGTCAGCCATCTCAGCACCCTGAAACCTCCCGAGTGGCACAGGGCTGGATGGGGCGTTCGTATAACAGGGACGGTGCTGCCTCTCGCTTCGCTCGCTGTCCACCGCTCGCCGCTCGCTTGCTCAGCCAAAAATGGCTAGTTTTGGCCCGTTTCTGGCCTGTTTTTGGGCAGTTCTTGCATGCCGTGGCGAACGACGTGAGCGGAGCAAAACCCCATCCGTATAGTAGGGACGGTGTGCTGCCACTCGCTTCGTTCGCTGTCCGCCGCTCGCCGTTCGCTCGCTCAGCCAAAAATGGCCCGTTTTTTGCTAATTTTTGGGCAGTTCTTGCGTGCCGCGGCGAACGACGTGAGCGGAGCAAAACGTCAGCCATCTCAGCACCCTGGAACCCCCCGGGTGGCACAGGGCTGGATGGGGCGTTCTTATAGCAGGGACGGTCGGCTCGGCCTCGCTTCGCTTCCGCCGCTGTCCGCGCCGCTCGCTCGCTCAGCCAAAAAATGGCCAGTTTTGGCCCCGCTTTTGGGCCGTTTTGGCCAGTTTTGGGCAGTTCTTGCGTGCGCGGCGAACGACGTGGCGGACAAAAACGTCAGTCATCTCAGCACCATGGAACCCCTGGGTGGCACAGAGCTGGATGGGGCGTTCAGATAGCAGGGGACGGTGCTGCCTCGCTTCGCCTTCGCTGTCCTCCGCTTCGTCGTTTCGCTTCGCTCAGCCAAAATGGCCAATTTTGGCCCGTTTTTGCGTCGTTTTGGCCAGTTTTTGGGCAGTTCTTGCGTCGCCGCGGCGAACGACATGAGCGGAGCAAAACGTCAGCCATCGCAGCTCCCTGGAACCCCCCGGGTGGCACAGGGCTGGATGGGGCGTTCGTATAGCAGGGACGGTGCTGCATCTCGCTTCGCTCGCTGTCCACCGCTCGCCGCTCGCTCGCTCAGCCAAAAATGTCTAGTTTTGGCCCGTTTTTGGCTAGTTTTGGACATTTTTGGGCAGTGCTTGCGTGCCGCGGCGAACGACGTGAGTGGAGCAAAACGTCAGCCATCTCAGCACCCTGGAACCCCCCGGGTGGCACAGGGCTGGATGGGGCGTTCGTATAGCAGGGACGGTGCTGCCTCTCGCTTCGCTAGCTGTCCGCCGCTCACCGCTCACTCGCTCAGCCAAAAATGGCCAGTTTTGGCCCGATTTTGGCCAGTTTTTTTTTTTTTTGGGTAGTTCTTGCGTGTCGCTGGTTTAACGACGCGGCGAGCAAAACGTCAGCCATCTCAGCACCCTGGAACCCCGGGTGACACAGGGCTGGATGGGGCGTTCGAGATAGCAGGGACGGTGCTGCCTCTCCGGCTTGCTGGTCGCGGTCGCCGCTAGCTCGCTCAGCCAAAAAGGGCCAGTTTTGGCCCGTTTATGGGCCGTTTTGGGCAGTTTTTGGGCAGTTCTTGCGTGCTGCGGCGAACGACGTGAGCGGACCAAAACGTCAGCCATCTCACCACCCTGGAACCTCCCGGGTGGCACAGGGCTGGATGGGGCGTTCGTATAGCAGGGACGGTGCTGCCTCTCGCTCGCTCGCTGTCCTCCGCTCGCTACTCGCTCGCTGTCCTCCGCTCGCTACTCGCTCGCTCAGCCAAAAATGGCTAGTTTTGGCCCGTTTCTGGGCTGTTTCGGCCAGTTTTTGGGCTGTTCTTGCGTGCCAGGGCGAACGACGTGAGCGGAGCAAAACGTCAGCAATCTCAGCACCCTAAAACTCCCCGGGTGGCACAGGGCTGGATGGAGCGTTCGTATAGTAGGGACGGTGCTGCCTCTCACTTCGCTCGCTGTCCGCCGCTCCCCGCTCGCTCGCTCAGCCAAAAATGGCCAGTTCATGCGTGCCGCTGCGAACGACGTGAGCGGAGCAAAACGTTAGTCATCTCAGCACCCTGGAACCCCCTGGGTGGCACAGAGCTGGATGGGGCGTTCGTATAGCAGGGTCGGTGCTGCCTCTCGCTTCGCTCGCTGTCCTCCGCTCGTCGCTCGCTCGCTCAGCCAAAAATGGCCAGTTTTGGCCCGTTTTTGCACCGTTTTGGCCAGTTTTTGGGCAGTTCTTGCGTGCCGCTGCGAACGACCTGAGCAGAGCAAAACGTCAGCCATCTCAGCACCCTGGAACCCCCCGGGTGGCACAGGGCTGGATGGGGCGTTCGTATAGCAGGGATGGTGCTGCCTCTCGCTTCGCTCGTGGTCCACCGCTCGCCGCTCGCTCGCTCAGCCAAAAATGGCCAGTTTTGGCCCGTTTTTGGCTAGTTTTGGCCATTTTTGGGCAGTTCTTGCGTGCCGCGGTGAACGACGTGAGCGGAGCAAAACGTCAGCCATCTCAGCACCCTGGAACCCCCCGGGTGGTACAGGGCTGGATGGGGCGTTCGTATAGCAGGGACGGTGCTGCCTCTCGCTTCGCTCGCTGTCCGCCGCTCGCCGCTCGCTCGCTCAGCCAAAAATGGCCAGTTTTGGCCCGTTTTTTGGCCAGTTTTTGCTAGTTTTTGGGCAGTTCTTGCGTCGCGGCTTAACGACGCGAACGAGCAAAACGTTAGCCATCTCAGCACCCTGGAACCCCGGTGGCACAGGGATGGATGGGGCGTTCAGATATCAGGGGACGGTGCTGCCTGCCTCGCCGCCGCTTTCCGCCGCTTCGCTGCCGCTTCGCTCAGCCAAAAATGGCCAGTTTTGGCCCGTTTTTGGGCAGTTCTTGCGCGCCGCTGGCTTAACACGCGGAGCGGAGCAAAACGTCAGCCATCGCAGCACCCTGGAACCCCGGGTGGCACAGGGCTGGATGGGGCGTTCAGATAGCAGGGGACGGTGCTGCCTCTCCGCCGCTTAGCTGTCCTCCGATCGCTGCTCGCTCTCTCAGCCAAAATGGCTAGTTTTGGCCGTTTCTTCTGGCTGTTTCGCCAGTTTTGGGCAGTTCTTGCGCGTCGCGGCGAACGACGCGTGGCGAGCAAAACGTCAGCCATCTCAGCACCCTCA
>LS990919.1:28615676-28623176 GCA_900464855.2 Musa schizocarpa
ATACCCTTTACCATTTCTGGCAAAGGTCCAGACAATCCCACACACCAGAGTACAAGAGGGCAGTTTTAACAATAAGTAGCATATATCGGAAGCACACGCGGAACAACAAACGTGCATGTGCCTTTTCGAGACAATACGAAACCAAGAACAAATCTCTCACAAAGGAATTCAGATTTGGAATGAAATAAAAACAAGAGTGTACAGGGATTTCCAAGCAATCATATTTAGCTCAAATCCAATAAGAAAGTTAAATGAATTCAAATATCCAAAGGAATGGGGCAGAATATGCGAAATCGACCAAAGCTCGATTTCGGACAGAATTCCAGTGGCACATCAAACAAATACTTCAGAATATCAATTATGCTCCAATACGCATAAGAAAACTATGGTCGAACCATATATCAATCTATATTCTGATGGAACAAATTTCATATGAAACAGGGTTTCCAACGCGGAGTTACCTTTGATTTGGTAACACAAGGTCAAAAACACAATCACTGTTTTGCAGAATTTACAGGGTCGGATTCAACAGATAATAGGGTAGGCAATTGAATTCCAAAATTTTCAAAATATATTTCAAAAGAAAGATTTTCAAGTCTAGTTTCAAATAAAACCAGTTTGGTACAATTCAGAATTTTCAACAGGGAGTTATAGGCATTTTAGTATCGACAGGTCAGAAATCTTGAACCCTGTTTTACAGCGTCTATAGGCTCAATTGAATCAGATGTTTGGGTAAGTATTCGGTGTCCAAAATCTACAAAATCAGTGTCAACAGGAAGATATAAGAGTCTAATTTTCAAACAAAATAGTTCCTGCCCGAATTCACATTTTTTACTAAAACTTATAGCTGAAACAGTGTATAGGGGTCAGTTTACCGAAAAAAGACTTCAAAATCCATGGTTCTATGTCCAAAGAGAGGCATATCAGTTTCTAAATAGAAATCCTTCAATTTATTTTGATTCAACATAAAAACAGAGACTAAAAATTCTGTAGTATGGGGTTAGAACACTTGCCTTTGAGAATTTTAGTCCTAAATGAGAAGAATTGAGCAAGAAACCTTAAAGCCCCAATTTTCTTCTTCTTCTTCTTCTTCTTCTTCTTCTTCTTCTTCTTCTTCTTTCTTTCTTTCTTTCCCAGATCATCCACGCAGCTGCCTTCTCTGCTTCCTTAAGAACGAAGGCAGAGAGGCTTAAGCGGTGGAGTTTGTATTTTTGTATATTTTACAGTTTAGTCCTTGGATTTATCATATTTACGTTTAGGTCCTCAGGGTTTACATATAGGTCCTCAGATTCTTTTTTTTTTTTTTTTTTTGAACAGATCTCCCAAACCTTACAAATAAGTTACCTCTGATTCATACTCTATTTCTTTTGTCAATTTAAATAAATGCTTACATTATCACCAGAAATTTATACGAAAATTCGGAAATGAGGGGTGTTACACTCTCCCCCCCTTAAAAGAAAAATTTCGTCCTCTAAATTTATCGTACCTCTATCGATGAAAAGACGGGGGTACACCTTTTTCATTTCCTCCTCTAGCTCCCAAGTTGTCTCCTCTCCAGAATGATGTCTCCAAATTATTTGAACCAGTGGGATGACCCGATTCCTTAGGACTTTTTCTTTCTTATCAACGATCTGAATAGGCTCTTCCACATAAGATAAATCTTTATCAATCTCCATCAGCTCATACTTAATGATGTGAGAAGGGTCATATATATACTTCCTAATCATCGAGACATGAAATATATCATGGACATGACTCAATGCTGGTGGCAAGGCAATCCTGTAAGCGACAGAACCAACCCTCTCAAGAACCTCAAAAGGTCCAATAAATCTAGGGCTTAACTTTCCTTTCTTCCCAAACCTAATATTGCCTTTGGAAGAGGAGACTTTCAAGAATACAAAATCTCCGATTTCAAACTTAATATCTCGTCTTCTATTGTCGGCATAACTCTTTTGACGACTCAAAGGTTTTTTTAACCTTTCCCTTATAACTTGAATTTTCTGGAAGTTTCTTGTACCTTATCCAGGTGCTAACAGCTTTACGTCACCAACTTCTTCCCAACATATAGGTGTTATGCACTTTCGCCCATATAAAGCTTCATAAGGAGCCATCGAATACTTGAATGATAACTATTATTATAAGTGAACTCAACAAGTGAAATATCCTTATCCCATTCACCTTTCCAATCCATAACATAGGCTCTAAGCAAATCCTCAAGTGTTTGAATTGTTCTTTTCGTGACCATCGGTCGAGGATGATATCTTGGTACTAAACTTAACTTTAGTGCCCATAGATTCCTGTAATCTTCTCCAGAATCTAGAGAGAAATCTGGAGTCTCTATCAGAGATGATCTCCTTTGGAATACCATGAAGTCTTACTATTTCATTGACATATAAATCTACAAGTCTATCAAGCGAATAAGTCATATTAATCGGTAGGAAGTGCGCAGATTTTGTTAACCAATCAATGATAACCCAAATAGCATCATGCTTTTTTAGAGGTTCCGGGTAGTCCTGAAACAAAATCCATAGTAATGCATTCCCATTTCCATTCGGGAATATCTAAAGGTTGTAACAACCCTCCGTGTCTTTGGTGTTCTACTTTGATTTGTTGACAAGTCAAACATTTTGAAACATACATTGCAATTTCCTTCTTCATGCCTTCCCACCAATAATGACTTTGAAGATCTCTATACATCTTAGTGCTCCCGGGATGTATGGTGTACTTTGAAGTATGACTTTCCTTCAGATTTGATTTTTTAATATCTGGTTCATTTGGTACACATACCCTCTCCCCAAATCTCAATAGGCCATCCTTTAAAACTTGAAATTGTGGCTTCAATTCCTTTTCTACTTCATTCCTCAAGTAGATTAAATGTGGATCTCGTAATTGTCCTTCCTTAATTTGTTGAATAAGATCGGATTGCACTCGAATGGAGGCCATCAATATCATCGAAGTCTTGCTCTTTCCTCAAAGCTTTCAAATCAAAATTTTCTTCTAATAACTTCCATTGCTTCACAACCGGACTAGCCATAAAACTCGTAGATTTCCTACTAAGTGCATCACTACAACATTGGCTTTTTCGGGTGATACCGGATGGCACAATCATAATCCTTGAAGTTCTATCCATCTTCGCTGCCTCATGTTTAACTCTTTACGAAGTGAAAATGTATTTTAAACTCTTGTGATCGATTGAAGATTTCAAACTGTCGACCATACAAATAATGTCTCCAAATCTTTAAAGCAAAAAAATAATTGCTGCTAATTCCAAATCATGAGTTGGATAATTCAATTCATAACCTTTAAGTTGCCTAGAAGCATAAGCAATTACTCTCCTTCCTGCATCAAAACACATCCTAGGCCTTTTCTTGAAGCATCAAGATAAACTACAAATCCCTCACTACCACTTGGAATAGTGAGAATAGGGGCACTAGTCAATCTTCTTTTTTTAACTCTTGAAAACTTTGCTCACAATCATCACCCCATACAAATTTTATATTCTTTTTTTAGTGAGGTTGGTGAGAGGTTGAAAGATTCGAGAAAAATCCCTCAACAAATCTCTGTAATAACCGCCATGCCCAAAAGCTTTGAACTTCTGTTACATTTGTTGGTACTTCCCATTCAACTACAGCTTCTATTTTCCTTGGATCAACAGATATACCCTTCCCTGAAATCACATGGCCTAAGAAAGCAACTTCATTCAACCAAAATTCACATTTTTTGAACTTTGAT
The DNA here is from genome assembly GCA_900464855.2 of Musa schizocarpa. Taxonomy (NCBI): domain Eukaryota; kingdom Viridiplantae; phylum Streptophyta; class Magnoliopsida; order Zingiberales; family Musaceae; genus Musa; species Musa schizocarpa. The sequence continues at coordinate 28,619,409 of LS990919.1, forward strand.
ACAACTTCTTTTCTCTTAGTATGGACAACACATCTCTCAAGTGTTCCTCATGCTCCTGATTACTCTTTGAATACACCAATATGTCATCAATAAATACAATTACACAGATATCCAAAAGCAGTTGGAATATCCTATTCATTAGTTCCATAAAAAGCTGCAGGGGCATTTTCAAACCGAAAGGCATCACCAAGAATTCATAATGACCATATCGAAGTTCAAAGCTGTTTTTGAAATATCCTCCTCCTTGATCTTCAAATCGATAGTAACGACCTCAGGTCAATTTTAGAGAATACTTGTGCACCCTGCAGTTGATCAAACAAATCATCAATTCTAGGTATAGGATACTTATTTTTTTTATGGTCACTTTGATTCAACTGTCTATAATCAATACAAAGCCTAAATGTTCCATCCTTCTTCTTCACTAATAGTGAAAGGAGCACCCCATGGGGATACACTTGGGTGTATGAAACCCTTATCTAATAATTCTTGTATTTGCTTCTTTAATTCCTCTAGCTTTCGAGTGGTGCCATTCTATAGGGAGGCTTAGATATTGGGGTTATCTTGGAGACCGGATCAATAGCAAATTCACCCTCTCTATCTAGAGGTAAACTAGGCAAGTCATCTGGGAATACATCGGGGAATTCTTTGACCACTACAATTTCATCTAGATGGGTTTCCTGATTTGAATGCTCCTTTACACACACCATATAACAAAAACAACCTTTTGCATAAGACGGTAAACTTGAAGTCTTGATATCAAGCAAGGAGGCAAATCATGCCTAATGCCCTCAAAGAAAAATATAGGCTGATCTGGTATGCAGAAAGTAATTATTTTTTTGTAACAATCAATACTAGCGTGATGAGAAGATAACCAATCCATGCTAAGTATAAAATCAAAGCCCTGGATCTCTAGGAGAATCAAATCAGCAAGGAGTTCGTGGTCCCCAATAGAGATCAAACAAGATGGGTAGACCAAGTTTGTTGCCAATGAATCTCCAACAACAGTTGTTACATATAACATATAATCCAGGGGTTTAGGTAGAATATCCAAGTGACAAGCAAAGTATTGTGAAACAAACGATAAGTTGGAGCCGGGATCAAACAAAACTTTTGCATTTCTTTTAGAAACATGAAGAATACTTTCCACCTTGATTTAGAAGCTTTAGAATCTTGTTGTTGATAGCATACACTCTAGCATGGGTTTTGAGGGTCTAGGAGACAGTGATGGCTCTTTCTTCTTCCTCAAAGGGCAATCTTTTATTTGATGATCCAACTTTCCACAACCAAAACATGCCCCAGTCACCCGAAAACACTGACTTGTTTCATGATTTAATCCACAATTTGCACATGACTGAGTCCTCCACAATGGTTTCCTTTTCTCAAATCCAGATGTCTTAAACCTCTTGTTACTAGCTTCATATTCATTTTCTCTCCTGCTTTTGCCAGTAAATTTGTCCCTTTTGTCCTTGCCAATGATTTCTTGAATTTCCTCCATGTCTCTTTCAATTTTCAAAGCTCTTTCTACCGTATCAGCATATGTTTGTAATTTTAGAGCTGATATTCAGCTTCTTATTACTGGTCGTAATCCCCTTTCAAACCTTCTTGCTTTCCTAGATTCATCATCAGTCATATGTGTGGCAAACTTGGAGAGCTCAGTGAATTTAGATTCATACCTTGTAACCATCATACTTCCCTGGATAAGATTCAAGAACTCCAATTCTTTTTGCTCTCTCATACAATCTGGAAAATATTTATCATTAAACTTTTCTTGGAATAACTTCCATGTCATTGGCTCATGTTTGATTTCAGACATCCTCTTAATCATTCTCCACTAGTGTTCAGCTTCTCCTTCCAGCATAAAGGTGGCAAGAAAAACCTTTCGATCATCAGGGTAATTTAAAGCATCAAATATTTTCTCTATCTGCATCATCCATCGTTTTGCCACCATTGGATCGGACTCACCACTAAAACTGGGAGGACTAAGCTTCTTAAACTGTCAATTCCCAACCCCATTTGGTTTGATGCCTCTGTTCCATCATTACTTCCTTGTTGGGCAGGTTGTTGTTGTTGTTGCATCACTTGTGCCATAGTCTCCAAAGTCCATGATACCACTCAATTGATCAACAAGAGGCATAGCAGAGAGAGAACGGATGATCTCGTCATCCTCGCTTCCTAAAACATCAAAGGAACATTTTCTTTGATCAATCTCTAATTGATAGTCAATAAACCTAAAAAAAATGATATTCTTAGTGATTCTCAAATCATGCTCTAATACCACCTCTGTCACGCCCCTCAAAAATATCGACAATATTTAAAATTTTCATCATAACAAACCCAGGATCCAAGCACACATTTGAGGTCACTAAGAAAACATTCAGATCAAAATTTCACCTCTATAGTCTACAAATTCATAACCCTGTGCAATTCATAAACATACCACACATCACTCGATAATTCATACAATCAGAACTCAACTCATCAAAATAATAACCACAATATAAATTCACAAATGGGGAAGTCTATGCAGTCACCAAACCAACGATTACCATATGATCATATCATTACACAAATATAACTTAACATACCAAAATCCTATACATGAGGGATCCTTTATCTTACACAAAATCCACAGGTTTAGATTCATCGTCACATTTCATAAGATGCAGAGTATCTTATACAACAAATACACATATGCTAACAAAGATCTGCCCAAAATCTTCTAAACTTTCCACCGCCTCAGCCCAATCTTAACATTTAAGCAATCAATATGCTATCCGAAAAAATTTATCAACAAACGGGGTGAGCATAAAAGAGCTCGACAAGTGACTAACATATCCATATCAAAATAGTACAACTTCCAAAAGATATGGTTCAAAATACAAGGCAGAATATACGATTTCGTAGACATAATATCATTAAGAACAGAAACACAATTGTCCTTTCAATCTTACATATTTTGTTCCCGACAGATTGGGGCATAGAGTAATTGGAGCATATCGGTAACAAGGGTAACATATCGGAGACTTATCAATGGCATATAAAATGTTCCAAGCATATCAACGGCATATGGAACATTTGAAGCAAAATCATCGATGAATGAAGCATATCGAGCATATCAAAACAAATATAGTACAGAAGCTCAAACGTCGTCCTTGGCGTTGCAATCATATCATTCTTATCCAGAGCAAGAACAGAAACAACTCACCAAAACTCCGGATGTCATATCAAACATATAGAAGGTGTGATGGGATCTCGGTCGAATGTGATTCATCCATTTCTGAATGACCACGACAAAAGTCTCCCACGCCTGGGAGATCCATCCACCCACGCCTAGGTGAAGTCGGAGGGCCGCAGAGTATCGCAGGCTCTAAGCACATACCCTTTACCATTTCGACAAAGGTCCAGAATATCCCACGAGCGGGGACCAGAGCGGGTAATAAGCGCATCCCACAGAAGCGGGACCCCACAGAGCGGGTAATAAGCGCGATACCCTTTACCATTTCTGGCAAAGGTCCAGACAATCCCACACACCAGAGTACAAGAGGGCAGTTTTAACAATAAGTAGCATATATCGGAAGCACACGCGGAACAACAAACGTGCATGTGCCTTTTCGAGACAATACGAAACCAAGAACAAATCTCTCACAAATTAATTCAGATTTGGAATGAAATAAAAACAAGAGTGTACAGGGATTTCCAAGCAATCATATTTAGCTCAAATCCAATAAGAAAGTTAAATGAATTCAAATATCCAAAGGAATGGGGCAG
>LS990919.1:28630676-28688176 GCA_900464855.2 Musa schizocarpa
GGCAGTTCTTGCGCGCCGTTGCGAACGACGTGAGAGGAGCAAAACGTCAGCCATCTCAGCACCCTGGAACCCCCCGGGTGGCACAAGGCAGGATGGAGCGTTCGTATAGCAGGGACAGTGTTGCCTCTCGCTTCGCTCGCTGTCCGCCCCTCGCCGCTCGCTCGCTCAGCCAAAAATGGCCAGTGTTGGCCTGTTTTTGGGCCGTTTTGGCCAGTTTTTGGGCAGTTCTTGCGTGCCGCGGCGAACGACGTGAGCGGAGCAAAACGTCAGCAATCTCAGCACCTTGGAACCCCCCGGGTGGCACAGAGCTGGATGGGGCGTTCGTATAGCAGGGACGGTGCTGCCTCTCGCTTCGCTCGCTGTCCTCCGCTCGCCTTTTCTTTCGCTCAGCCAAAAATGGCCAGTTTTGGCCCGTTTTTGGGCCGTTTTGGCCAGTTTTTGGGCAGTTCTTGCGTGCCGCGGCGATCGACATGAGCGGAGCAAAATGTCAGCCATCTCAGCACCCTGGAACCCCCCAGGTGGTACAGGTCTGGATGGGGCGTTCTTATAGCAGGGACGGTGCTGCCACTCGCTTCGCTCGCTGTCCACCGTTCGTCGCTCGCTCACTCAGCCAAAAATGACCAGTTTTGGCCCGTTTTTGGCCAGTTTTGGCCAGTTTTTGGGCAGTTCTTACGTGCCGCGGTGAACGACGTGAGCGGAGCAAAACGTCAGCCATCTCAGCACCCTGGAACCCCTCGGGTGGCACAGGGATGGATGGGGCGTTCGTATAGCAGGGACGGTGCTGCCTCTCACTTCGCTCGCTGTCCGCCGCTCGCCGTTCGCTCGCTCAGCCAAAAATGGCCAGTTTTGGCCCGTTTATGGCCAGTTTTTGGGCAGTTCTTGCGTGCCGCGGTGAACGACGTGAGCGGAGCAAAACGTCAGCCATCTCAGAACCCTTGAAACCCCAGGATGGCACAGGGCTGGATGGGGCGCTCGTATAGCAGGGACGGTGTTGCCTCTCGCTTCGCTTGCTGTCCGCCGCTCGCCGCTCGGTCGCTAGGATAAAAATGGCCAGTTTTGTCCCGTTTCTGGGCTGTTTCGGCCAGTTTTTGGGCAGTTCTTGCGTGCAGCGGAGAACGACGTGAGCGGAGCAAAACGTCAGCCATCTCAGCACCCTGCAATCCCCCGGGTGGCACAGGGCTGGATGGGGCGTTCGTATAGCAGGGACGGTGCTGCCTCTCGCGAAAGCGTTTTCGCTGTCCGCCCGTCAGCTTCATTTCGCTCAGCCAAAAATGGCCAGTTTTGGCCCGTTTCTGGCCAGTTTTTGGGCAGTTCTTGCGTGCCGCGGCGAACGACATGAGCGGAGCAAAACGTCAGCCATCTCAGCACCCTGGACCCCCCGGGTGGCACAGGGCTGGATGGGGCGTTCGTATAGCATGGACGGTGCTGCCTCTCGCTTCGCTCGCTGTCCACCGCTCGCTCGCTCAGCCAAAAATGGCCAGTTTTGGCCCGTTTATGGCCAGTTTTTGCCAGTTTTTGGGCAGTTCTTGCGTGCAGCAGCGAACGACGTGAGCGGAGCAAAATGTCAGCCATCTCAGCACCCTGGAACCCCCCGGGTGGCACAGGGCTGGATGGGGCGTTCGTATAGCAGGGACGGTGCTGCCTCTCGCTTCGCCCGCTGTCCGCCGCTCGCCGCTCGCTCGCTCAGCCAAAAATAGCCAGTTTTGGCACGTTTTGGCTAGTTTTTGGGCAGTTCTTGCGTGCCGCGGCGAACGACATGAGCGGATTAAAACGTCAGCCATCTTAGCACCCTGGAACCCCCCGGGTGGCACAGAGCTGGATGGGGCGTTCGTATAGCAGGGACGGTGCTGCCCTCTCGCTTTGCTTCGCTGTCCTCCGCTTCGCCGGCTTCTTCGCTCAGCCAAAATGGCCAGTTTTGGCCCGTTTCTGGCCAGTTTTGGCCAGTTTTTGGGCAGTTCTTGCGTGCCGCGGCGAACGACGTGAGCGGAGCAAAACGTCATCCATCTCAGCACCCTTGAACCCCCCGGGTGGCACAGGGCTGGATGGGGCGTTCGTATAGCAGGGACGGTGCTGCCTCTCGCTTTGCTCGCTCTCCGCCGCTCGCCGCTCGCTTGCTCAGCCAAAAATGGCCAGTTTTGGCCCGTTTTTGGGCCGTTTTGGCTAGTTTTTTGGCAGTTCTTGCGTGCCGCGGCGAACGACATGAGCGGAGCAAAACGTCAGCCATCACAGCACCCTGGAACCCCCCGGGTGGCACAGGGCAGAATGGGGCGTTCGTATAGCAGGGACGGTGCTGCCTCTCACTTCGCTCGCTGTCCGCCGCTCGCCGCTCGCTCGCTCAGCCAAAAATGGCCAGTTCTGGCCAGTTTTGTCCAGTTTTTGGGCAGTTCTTGCGTGCCGCGGCGAACGACATGAGCGGAGCAAAACGTCATCCATCTCAGCACCCTTGAACCCCCTGGGTGGCACAGGGCTGGATGGGGCGTTCGTATAGCAGGGACGGTGCTGCCTCTCGCTTCGCTCGCTGACCGCCGCTCGCTCGCTCAGCCAAAAATGGCCAGTTTTGGCCCGTTTTTGGGCCGTTTTGGCCAGTTTTTGGGCAGTTCTTGCATGCCGTGGCGAACGACGTGAGCGGATTAAAACGTCAGCCATCTCAGCACCCTGGAACCCCCCGGGTGGCACAGGGCAGGATGGGACGTTCGTATAGCAGGGACGGTGCTGCCTCTCACTTCGCTCGTTGTCCGCCGCTCGCCGCTCGCTCGCTCAGCCAAAAATGGCTAGTTTTGGCCCGTTTTTGGCACGTTTTGGCCAGTTTTTGTGCAGTTCTTGTGTGCCGCGGCGAACGACGTGAGCGGAGCAAAACGTCATCCATCTCAGCACCCTTGAACCTCCCAGGTGGCACAGGGCTGGACTGGGCGTTCGTATAGCAGGGACGGTGCTGCCTATCGCTTTGCTCGCTCTCCGCCGCTCGCCGCTCGCTTGCTCAGCCAAAAATGGCCAGTTTTGGCCCGTTTTTGGGCCGTTTTGGCCAGTCTTTGGGCAGTTCTTGCGTGCCGCTGCGAACGACGTGAGCGGAGCAAAACGTCATCCATCTCAGCACCCTTGAACCCCTCGGGTGGAACAGAGTTGGATGGGGCGATCGTATAGCAGGGACGGTGCTGCCTTTCGCTTCGCTCGCTGTCCGCCGCTCGCCGCTTGCTCGCTCAGCCAAAAATGGCCAGTTTGGGCCCGTTTTTGGGCCGTTTTGGCCAGTTTTTGGGCAGTTCTTGCGTGCCGCGGCGAACGACGTGAGCGGATAAAAACGTCAGCCATCTCAGCACCATGGAACCCCCCGGGTGGCACAGAGCTGGATGGGGCGTTCGTATAGCAGGGACGGTGCTGCCTCTCGCTTCTCTCGCTGTCCTCCGCTCGCCGCTCGCTCGCTCAACCAAAAATGGCCAGTTTTGGCCCGTTTTTGGGCCGTTTTGGCCAGTTTTTGGGCAATTCTTGCTTGCCGCGGCGAACGACATGTGCGGAGCAAAACGTCAGCCATCTCAGCACCCTGGAACCCCCCGGGTGGCACGGGGCTGGATGGGGCGTTCGTATAGCAGGGACGGTGCTGCCTCTCGCTTCGCTCGCTATCCACCGCTCGCTCGCTCAGCCAAAAATGGCAAGTTTTGGCCTGTTTTTGGCTAGTTTTGGCCAGTTTTTTGGCAGTTCTTGCGTGCAGCGGCGAACGATGTGAGCCGAGCAAAACGTCAGCCATTTCAGCACCCTGAAACCCCCCGGGTGGCACAGGGCTGGATGGGGCGTTCGTATAGCAGGTAGGTGCTGCCTCTCGCTTCGCTCGCTGTCCGCCGCTCGCCGCTCGCTTGCTCAGCCAAAAATGGCCAGTTTTGGCCCGTTTGTGGGCCGTTTTGGCCAGTTTTTGGGCAGTTCTTGCGTGCCGCGGCGAACGACATGAGCGGATTAAAACGTCAGCCATCTCAGCACCATGGAAGCCCCGGGGGCACACAGCTGGATGGGGCGTTGATATAGCAGGGACGGTGCTGCCTCTCGGTTCGCTCGCTGTCCTCCGCTCGCCGCTCGCTCGCTCAGCCAAAAATGGCCAGTTTTGGCCCGTTTTTGGGCCGTTTTGGCCAGTTTTTGGGCAGTTCTTGCGTGCCGCAGCGAACGACATGAGCGGAGCAAAACGTCAGCTATCTCAGCACCCTGGAACCCCCCGGGTGGCACAGGGCTGGATGGGGCGTTCGTATAACAGGGACGGTGCTGCCTCTCGCTTCGCTCGCTGTGCACCGCTCGCTCGCTCAGCCAAAAATGGCCAGTTTTGGCCCGTTTTTGGCCAGTTTTGGCCAGTTTTTTGTGCAGTTCTTGCGTGACGCGGCGAACGACGTGAGCGGAGCAAAACGTCAACCATCTCAACACCCTGGAACCCCCCGGGTGGCACAGGGCTGGATGGGGCGTTCGTATAGCAGGGACGGTGCTGCCTCTCGCTTCGCTCGATGTCCGCCGCTTGCCGCTCGCTCGCTCTGCCAAAAATGGCCAGTTTTGGCCCTTTTTGGCCAGTTTTGGCCAGTTTTTGGGAAGTTCTTGCGTGCCGCGGCGAACTACGTGAGCGGAGCAAAACGTCAGCCATCTCAGCACCCTGGAACCCCCCGGGTGGCACAGGGCTGGATGGGGCGTTCGTATAGCAGGGACGGTGCTGCCTCTCGCTTCGCTCGCTGTCCACCGCTCGCTCGCTCAGCCAAAAATGGCTAGTTTTGGCCCGTTTTTGGGCCGTTTTGGCTAGTTTTTGGGCAGTTCTTGCGTCGCTGGTTTAACGGCGTGGCGGAGCAAAACGTCATCCATCTCAGCACCCTTGAACCCCGGGTGTACAGGGCTGAATGGGGCGTTTCAGATAGCAGGGGACGGTGCTGCCACTTCGCCATTCGTTGTCCACCGGCCGCCTTTCGCTTTCGCTCAGCCAAAATGGCCAGTTTTGGCCGTTTTTTTGGGCGTGTTGGCCAGTTTTTTGGGCACTTCTTTGCGTGCGGCGAACGGCGTGAGCGGATTTAAACGTCAGCCATCTCAGCACCCTGGAACCCCGGGTGGCACAGAGCTGGATGGGGCGTTCGATAGCAGGGGCGGTGTGCCTCTGCTCGCCGCTCACTGTCCTCCGCATTTCGCTCAGCCAAAAATGTCCAGTTTTGGCCCGTTTTTGGGCCGTTTTGGCCAGTTCTTGCGTGCCGCGGCGAACGACATGTGCGGAGCAAAACGTCAGCCATCTCAGCACCCTGGAACCCCCCGGGTGGCACGGGGCTAGATGGGGCGTTCGTATAGCAGGGACGGTGCTGCCTCTCGCTTCGCTCGCTGTCCACCGCTCGCTCGCTCAGCCAAAAATGGCCAGTTTTGGCCCGTTTTTGGCTAGTTTTGGCCAGTTTTTTGGCAGTTCTTGCGTGCAGCGGTGAACGATGTGAGCGGAGCAAAACGTCAGCTATCTCAGCACCGTGGAACCCCCCGTGTGGCACAGGGCTGGATGGGGCGTTCGTATAGCGGGGACGGTGCTGCCTCTCGCTTCGCTCGCTGTCCGCCGCTCGCCGCGCGCTCGCTCAGCCAAAAATGGCCAGTTTTGGCCCGTTTTTTGGCCGATTTGGCCAGTTTTTGGGCAGTTCTTGCGTGCCGCGGTGAATGACATGAGCGGATTAAAACGTCAGCCATCTCAGCACCCTGGAATCCCAAGGGTGGCACAGAGCTGGATGGGGCATTCATATAGCAGGGACGGTGCTGCCTCTCGCTTCGCTCGCTGTCCTCCGCTCGCCGCTCGCTCGCTCAGCCAAAAATGGCCAGTTTTGGCCCGTTTTTGGGCCGTTTTGGCCAGTTTTTGGGCAGTTCTTGCGTGCCGCGGCGAACGACATGAGCGGAGCAAAACGTCAGCTATCTCAGCACCCTGGAACCCCCCGGGTGGCACAGGGCAGGATGGGGCGTTAAGATAGCAGGGACGGTGCTGCCTCTCGCCATTTCGCTGTGCACCGCCGCTTTCGCTCAGCCAAAAATGGCCAGTTTTGGCCAGTTTTTTTGGCAGTTCTTTGCGTGCGGCGAACGGCGTGGCCGGAGCAAAACGTCAACCATCTCAACACCCTGGAACCCCGGGTGGCACAGGGCTGGATGGGGCGTTCAGATAGCTGGGGACGGTGCTGCCTCTCCGGCATTCGCTGTCCGCCTTTCCGCCGCTCGCTCAGCCAAAAATGGCCAGTTTTGGCCCGATTTTGGCCAGTTTTGGCCAGTTTTTGGTCAGTTCTTGCGTGCCGCGGCGAACGACGTGAGCGGAGCAAAACGTCAGCCATCTCAGCACCCTGGTACCCCCTGGGTGGCACAGGGCTGGATGGGGCGTTCAGATAGCAGGGACGGTGCTGCCTCTCGCCGCTCGCTGTCCGTCCGCCGCTTCATTTCGCTCAGCCAAAAAATGGCCAGTTTTGGCCCGTTTTTGGGCCGTTTTGGCCAATTTTGGGCAGTTCTTTTCGTGTCGCTGGCGAACGACGTGAGCAGAGCAAAATGTCAGCCATCTCAGCACCCTGGAACCCCCGGTGGCACAGGGCTGGACGGGCGTTCAGATAGCAGGGGGGCGGTGCTGCCTCTGCCGCTCGTTGTCCTCCGGCTTCGCCGCCTTTCGCTCAGCCAAAAATGGCCAGTTTTTGGCCAGTTTTCCAAGTTTTTGGGCAATTCTTGCGTGCCGCGGCGAACGACGTGAGCGGAATAAAACGTCAGCCATCTCAGCACCCTGGAACCCCCCGGGTGGCACAGGGCTGGATGGGGCGTTCGTATAGCAGGGACGGTGCTGCCTCTCGCTTCGCTCGCTGTCCGCCGCTTGCTGCTTGTTGGCTCAGCCAAAAATGGCTAGTTTTTGCCCGTTTTTGGGCTGTGTTGTCCAGTTTTTGGCCAGTTCTTGCGTGCCGCGGCGAACGACGTGAGCGGAGCAAAACGTCAGCCCTCTCACCACCCTGGAACCCCCCGGGTGGCACAGGGCTGGATGGGTCGTTCGTATAGCAGGGACGGTGCTGCCTCTCGCTTCGCTCGCTGTCCGCCGCTCGCTCGCTCAGCCAAAAATGGCCAGTTTTGGCCCGTTTTTGGCTAGTTTTGGCCAGTTTTTGGGCAGTTCTTGCGTGCCACGGCGATCGACGTGAGCGGAGCAAAACGTCAGCCATCTCAGCACCCTCGAACCCCCCGGGTGGCACAGGGCGGGATGGAGCGTTCGTATTGCAGGGACGGTGCTTCCTCTCGCTTCGCTCGCTGTCCGCCGCTCGCCGCTCGGTCGCTAGGACAAAAATGGCTAGTTTTGGTCCGTTTATGGGCCGTTTTGGCCAATTTTTGTGCAGTTCTTGCGTGCCGTGGCGAACGACTTGAGCGGAGCAAAACGTCAGCCATCTCAACACCCTGGAACCCCCCGGGTGGCACAGGGCTGGATGGGGCGTTCGTATAGAAGGGACGGTGCTGCCTCTCGCTTCGCTCGCTGTCCGCCACTCGCCGCTCTCTCGCTCAGCCAAAAATGGCCAGTTTTGGCCCATTTTTGGCCAGTTTTGGCCCGGTTTTTGGGCAGTTCTTGCGTGCCGCGGCGAACGACGTGAGCGGAGCAAAACGTCATACATCTCAGCACCCTTGAACCCCCCGGGTGGCACAGGGCTGGATGGGGCATTCATATAGCAGGGACGGTGCTGCCTCTCGCTTCGCTCGCTGTCCGCCGCTCGCCGCTCGCTCGCTCAGCCAAAAATGGCCAGTTTTGGCCCATTTTTGGGCCGTTTTGGCCAGTTTTTGGGCAGTTCTTGCGTGCCGCGGCGAACGACGTGAGCGGAATAAAACGTCAGCCATCTCAGCACGCTGGAAGCCCCGGGTGGCACAGAGCTGGATGGGGCGTTCATATAGCAGGGGACGGTGTTGCCTCTCGCATTTCGCTGTCCTCCCCGCCATTTCATTTCCTTCAGCCAAAAATGGCCAGTTTTGGCTCGTTTTTGGGCCGTTTTGGCCAGTTTTTGGGCAGTTCTTGCGTGCCGCGGCGAACAACATGAGCGGAGCAAAACGTCAGCTATCTCATGTTGGGAAATCATGGGGGCGACATCATATGCGCAGCGGAAGAACAAGAAAACAAAAATCCCTGATTCCCAAAAAGATGTTCGTCGTCGTGCGAAGATTGGTGCGCAAAAATCCGCAAAACACAAAACTGTGTATAGAGATTGTGTTACCTAGGGAGATCGTATATCCCTGTTTCCTTGCAGATCCCAGGGAGAGGGTGAAAAGGTCAAGCGCCCTCTTCTCTAGCGGTGATCCACACAAGAGGGGTTGCGGCGACGACCCTCCTCAAAACTCCAAGCCTCACGAGGTGGAGAGGGAGAGGAGAATAGGAAGGGCAAGCAAAGACTCTAGCCTATGAGGCTGTGAATCCCTCCTATTTATAGAGATCCCGTGTCAAACCCTAATGGGTCCTTCCCTAATGGGTATTGGATCTGCATCCAATAAGACAAGGGCTCCGTCGGATATCTCATATCCGAACCTCTACTCATCGCAATGCCTTCCATATGTGTGTGACCCTCTAGGCCCAATATCGAGCTGGCCGTGAGTCATACCTGTCAGAACTCTTTCTAACTCAGTGAATTATTATCTCTGTAATAATTCACTCGACTCATCGACTACGGACGTACTAGGCCACTACGCCATAGTCCCCAAACGATACAGGGGAATCCAATCCATTGGACCTGTCTGTCCTCAGTTACCATGTACATATAGTCCCTCATCCATCTAATATCCTAGAGACCGTATATCGAGCATGGTGTTTGTCGGACCCATACGGTTTCTACTGAAGTCTCGCTCTAATCGGATTCTCAGGAGAACTCTTTCTCTCTCAACCCGAATGACCCACGGCCGGGGATTTGTTCGAGCAAGAACACATGGGATATTCCTCTCATGACTTGAGAGTGGATGATCCTCTGTCGACACTCAATAGCCCTCGAAGGTCGACTACCACTCCCAATGACCGGTGCATGTACTAGATCCGGGACAGCCAAACCTATAAGTCTGGTATCAAAGAGTGGAGCACTCATACAGGACATCCTTGGTGTCTCAAGTCTAAGGACCGTGATACACCACTAGGACTACGGAATCATTTGTCGACAATAAGGCATCATCAACCATCCAGCATTCCGTAAGCGGATCAATCAGTGAACTCATTCTCCAATGAGCACTGTCATGTATCCCTAGTGTCCCTACACGCAGCAAGCTATGACGACTGCATGCATCCATCATATGGACGGGTATACAAAGACACCAATCTATCCGGTTATCACAATGTCCTCTCGAAAGTAACCTATGACCGGGATTATTTAGGATATGTGTTTAAAGGTGAATCGATCTCATTATCGTGATCTCATCACGATCCGATTCCCATTACACAAATCCAAGGACATCACAATATATATATGCATTTATGCAATAGTTATAAAGTGATATACGGCAAAAATATAATAGCAAAAAGATTCTGTATCAAGTCACACGTGCCATCACTCACGTGATTGGCTTGTGGGCACCTATGACTAGCAATCTCCCACTTGACCTAAAGCCAATCACATATGTCTCGATCCCCATCGGACCTTCGCGGACTTCAAAGACAAAATGAGACAACGACTTTGTCGGTGGATCTGCAATATTATCTTAGGATGGAACTCTTTCCACTACTACATCTCCTCGGGTTACGATCTCTCTTATAAGCTGGAACCTCCTAACACTTCCGATGAGACCCGGGTTCCCTTATTTGAGTAATCACCCCATAGTTGTCATAATATAAGGAAGTCGATTTGTCGCTATCTATATCGACTCCCCTAATCTGTGATGAACTTCTTCACCCGGACTCCCTCTTTTACTGCATCCGATGCAGCAATATACTCGCCTCTATGGTCGAAGTCGTTAGTGGTATCTTGCTTGGAACTCTTCCAAAGACACTTGCTCCTCCATTCAAGGTGTACACATACCCCGGAATTCGACTTGCTATCATCGACATCGGACTAAAAACTTGAGTCGGTGTAGCCTTCAACCTTAAGGCTATTACCTCCATATACTAGTAAAAGATCCTTAGTCCTTCTCAAGTGCTTAAGGATACACTTTACTGCTTTCCAGTGCTCCAAGCCTGGATCCGCCTGATACCTGCTCGTGACACTCAGAGCATGCGCTATATCAGGCTTAGTACATAGCATGGCATACATGATAGACCCTATTGCTGAGGCATAAGGTATCATATCCATGTTCGCCCTTTCTTTTGGAGTCTTTGGGGACATATTCGTAGAAAGCGATATCCCATGTCTCATCGGTATGAGACCTCTCTTGGAATTTTCCATGCCAAACCTTTTGACAATAGTTTCTATGTACCTAGACTGGGACAAGCCAAGCATCCTCTTGGATCTATCTCTATAGATTCTAATCCCCAAGATATAAGATGCTTCCCCTAAGTCCTTCATGGAGAAGTGTCTAGATAACCAAGCCTTTACTGTTGATAGCATTCCTATGTCATTCCCAATGATGAGGATGTCATCCACATATAACACCAAAAAGGTGATAGCGCTCCCACTTACCTTTCTATATACACAAGGCTCATCTTCGTTCTTAACGAAGTCATAAGATCTGATTGCCTCATCAAATCTTATGTTCCAACTTCGGGAAGCTTGCTTTAATCCATAAATGGATCTAAGCAACCTACACACTTTATCTGGACAGTTCTTGGACACGAATCCCTCAGGTTGCATCATATACACCTCCTCCTCGAGGTTCCCGTTGAGGAATGCAGTTTTCACATCCATCTGCCAGATCTCATAATCATAGTTTGCTACAATAGCCAATAGAATTCTGATGGATTTTAGCATTGCTACGGGTGAGAAAGTTTCGTCGTAGTCAACACCTTGCCTTTGACGATACCCCTTAGCCACTAGCCTTGCTTTATAGGTCTCTACCTTTCCATCTACTCCGATCTTTTTCTTAAAGATCCACTTGCAAACCGATGGGTACAATACCTTCAAGCATCAACTAGGTTCCAAACCTTATTGGAGTACATAGAATCCATCTCGAGAATTCATGGCTTCTTTCCATTTCCGGAGTCTATACTCATAATAGCCTCCTCAGAGGTCCTGAGGATCAATATCCTCTACATCCTCTGCTCTAATATGTCCCACATATCTCTCAGGGAGGATGGGATACTCTATCGGACCACCGTAAAGTTGATACTTGTGTATTAGGTACCGAACGGACTGGCCAGAGTGGTGGTGCTTGAGCTTGGTTCTCCAACCTCGCCTCAATTCTATCATTCTCCCACTATCTCCGTCAAGAATATGTTCATTCTCAAGGAACACTGCTATCTTAGCTACAAAGACCTTTTGGTCCTCGAGATGATAGAAATAATACCCACAAGTTTCCTTGGGGTATCCCACAAATTTGCATCGCCTGTCCTTGATTCTAACTTATCGGGGTTGTGTCTTCTAACATGGGGGGCAGCCCCGGATCTTAACAATCTTAAGATCGGGCTTCTTCCCTTTCCATATCTCATATGGTGTAGACACTACTTGACTTAGTTGGAACTCTCGTTAGAAGGTAAGTCTGCGGTTTCTAGGGCATATCCCCTAATGAGATGGGTAGGTCGTGAAACTCATCATGGACCGCATTACCATATCTAATAATGTACGATTTCTCCTTTCGGAGACACCATTGAGTGAGGTGTATAAGGAGGTGTCCATTGGGATAATATCCCATGGTCCTTGAGGAACTGAGTAAACTCTCAGACTTAAGTATTCACCTCCTCGATCGATCGAAGAGTTTTGATATCTGTTTCAGTCCCGGTTCTCCACCTCATTCTTATACTCTCTGAATTTCTCAAAGGCCTCAGACTTGTACTTCATTAAGTACACATATCCATACCTTGAGAAATCATCAAGTAAATGTAATGAAGTAGGAGTAACCTCCAATGGCATGAGTTAACATGGGTCCACATACATCACTATGTATGAGTTCCAACAACTCATTGGCTCTCTCTCCGGTTCTACTAAATGGAGATTTGGTGGAGTTTTCCACTTAATGCAAGGCTCACAAGTTGTATATGACACATAGTCGAATGGATCTAGATATCCATCATTTAGCAACTTTTGAATCCTTCTTTCATGGATGTGACCTAGCCTACAATGCCATGTGTATGCACTATTTCAACTCATCTCGTTTCCTTTTGGACACATTTACATTCATGATATGTGGAGTGGTGTCTAACATAAATAAACCATTATGCAATGTTCCTTTTCGTGATGATCTTATCATCTAATAATATCGAACAACCATTGTTCTCAAAAACAAATTTATATCCACTAAGCATTAAACATGAAATGGAGATAATGTTTTTGATAATAGAAGGAACAAAATAACATGCATCTAATGCAATAAAAAGCTCCACTAGGCAGATGTAGGGCGACCTCGCCAACAGCTAATACAACAACTTTTGCTCCATTACCCATCTTGAGGTCCATCTCGCCTCTCTCAGTAGTCTCCTAGGCCTTGCCGAACTGCAGAACGAATTGCATATATGATCAAGACTACCGGTATCCAATACCCATGTGTTATCATAAGAGTCCTCGACAAATGGAGACCTGATCATGAATGTACCTGAAGCTTCATCAAGCTTTTGTTTAGCCCTTTCTGCAAGGTACTCTTTGCAGTTTTCTCTTCAATGCCCATCTTTACCACAGTGGAAGCACTGGCCTTTGTCCTTTCTTTGGGTCTTTCTTAGCAACCTTTGCTTTACCTTGTTTGCCCTTGCCCTTTCCCTTCTTAAGGGACCTTTCTGCTTTCCTTTTCTTTCTGATCTTACCAGTGTAGAGAACTGGCTTCTCTTTCTTAATAGTACTCTCTGCCTCCCTCAACATATTGAGGAGCTCTGGGAGAGTCACCTCAAGCTTGTTCATATTAAAATTCATTATGAACTGTGAAAAAGAATCTGGTAGGGACTGAAGCACAATGTCAACACACAAGTTATCCTCTAGGACCATTCCTAGACCTGTGAGTTTCTCTATCCACTCAATCATCTTTAGGACATGGTTCTGAACCGGTGTCCCCTCAGTCATCCTAGCGCGGAAAAGGCTCTTGGATATATCATATCGTTGAGTCCTTCCCTGTTCCTCAAACAATTTTCGGACATGTAGGAGAATGAATCTGGCATCCATCTTTTTCATGTTGTCTCTGAACTCTAGAGTCATAGAGCCCAACATATAGCATCGAGCAAGAGTGGAGTCATCAATGTACTTCACGTGGCGGCGATCTCATCCTCGCTTGCCCCTTCTTGGGCGTAGGCATCACTGTATCAAGGAGGGCGTACACCATTTTTCCATTTGTGAGAACAATTCTCAAGTTACGGAGCCAATCCGTATAATTTGGACCAATAAGGCGGTTGACATCAAGTATGCCACGTAAGGGATTTGAAAGCGACATTTTTTGAAAATAAAGATGTAGCAGAAATGAATAACATGCAGATTTTGCAAGAAATAAACTATCAAGATATGGACTTCTATCTTAATATGCTCCCCACTATTTTACTAATGAGTCACGACGACCCCAAAAGCCGTGAAACGGAAGTCTCCAAAGAGACTTCTAGTGGGGATCAAGATCTAATCAGCATCTTAGTGTAACCTCGAGGGACTCGACCAATCACACTAAGCCTAAAAGGTAGGCAACTCTTGCCGATCACAACTCCTTGTGATTCCCGGCCCTGTTCGGCCTCCGAATCACCATGGCCTCGAGGGACTCGACCAACCATGATGCTTTCGGTTAAAGTCAACACCTTCGTTACAAGATGAGTCCGATTTGATGATATACCCTCGAGGGACTCGACCAAGCATACCATGTCCTCGGGGTCACCGGTGACATCTCTATGTCGTAAGCAAGATAGCTTAATCGCGATATAAGTGAGTCTCGAGGGACTCGACCAACTCAACCTACACCGGAATCGGTTCCTACCATAACGATGGAAGGCCCGTGGGTCAATCTAATTGCCCTCACGTTTACGGACACTTAATATTATCGAGAGATGTTTCTATAATTTGGTCTCCTAATATGACATGTCACACATATACATATTTAATATATATCTACATCGCATGCAAATATATATACATATCTAGTATGTGTATAAGCAATCACATCGGATGATCATGGACCACAACCTAATATGATTAGGCCCGAGCCGATGAGGCCTAATCACTCACATCAAGATCTATGTATGCAACGGTGCATCTCCATGCCCTGGTGGATCGTCCATCTCATCCTCGTCGGTTCCGTCGACATCTTGATGCATCTCTATGCATCACGATCGTCGAATCTCGTGGGTCCCGCTTATCGCTTCCGCCGCCCTCGCGCGCCTCCTCATGTGATTACAACTTAATCATAGGCACGCAGGCCCGACAATAAACGAGAAAATATAATGGAGGTTCGCAGACCTCAATAATAATAATCATAAGTACACACATCACACGGTCCATGATCGTAGTCCACACATCATACATCACATGTATAAATAATCATCATCATGTAGGACTACTAGATAATAATAAAAAATAATAATCAACTAAACCTTTTAATTAATTAATATTTTTCTGAAATCAGGGACATGTAGGGAATTTATCAATTCCTAAGGGTATTTTCGTAATTTGGATAAAAGACAGAAATTAGAATTTCTCAAATTCATAGGGGCAAAACTGTAATTTTGCCCAAAACCCTAATTTTCTCTTCTGCCGCCGCCGCCACACTGGGTGGCGGCCGTTCAGGCGGGCGAGGGCGAGGGCGCTGCCTTTCGCCGCATGGCAGACGCGTGGGGTTGCGGGGGCGCGCCGGGGTGGGCGCCCTCCGCAGGCGGTTCGCCCACGAGGCGGCGCCTTCAAGGGGCCCCCTTATGGGGGGGGGGTTCGCTGGAGCGGCGGCGCGGCAGCGTCGCTGCTCATGGCGGCGGCGGCCAAGGCGCCGGCGCCTTTGCCCTTTTATGGTCTGGGCAAGCCCCGCCGGCAAGCAAGCTTCGCTGCAGGCAGAATCGCCGGGCCGGCCGCTGCTGCAGTACGTCATTGCGCATGCACCGGGCGTCTGCTGCCTGGTTGCGGGCTGCCTTCGCCGGGCAGTGGGCAGTATGGCAGATCGATCGAGGCAGCAATCGTTGCTGCCCTTCCTCGCTTTAGCGTCAACGATTTTGACGTCAATATTCTTCCTAAACACAACACACGCAGGTTCCAAACCAATCATTCGCACGAACAACCCAGCTCGATACCCTTTGTTGGGAAATCATGGGGCGACATCATATGCGCAGTGGAAGAACAAGAAAACAAAATCCCCGATTCCAAAAAAAAGATGTTCGTCGTCAGATGCGAAGATTGGAAAAAATCCGCAAAACACAAAACCGTGTATAGAGATTGTGTTACCTGGGGAGATCAGATATCCCTGTTTCCTTGCAGATCCTTAGGAGAGGGTGAAAAGGTCAAGCGTCCTCTTCTCTAGCGGTGATCCCACAGTGAGGGTTGCGACGACCCTCCTCAAAACTCCAAGCCACCGAGGTGGAGAGGAGAGGAGAATAGGAAGGGCAAGCAAAGACTCTAGCCTATGAGGTCGTGAATCCCTCCTATTTATAGAGATCCGTGTCAAACCCTAATGGGTCCTTCCCTAATGGGTATTGGATCTGCATCCAATAAGACAAGGGCTCCGCCGGATATCTCATATCCAGAACCTATACTCATCGCAATGCCTACCATATGTGTGTGACCCTCTAGGCCCAATATCGAAAGCTGGCCGTGAGTCATACCTGTCAGAACTCTTTCTAACTCGGTGAATTATTATCTCTCTGTAATAATTCACTCGACTCATCGACTACGGACGTATTTAGGCCACTACGCCGTAGTCCCCGGACGATCAGGGGAATCCAATCCATTGGACCTGCAATCGTCCTCGATTACCATGTACATATAGTCCCTCATCCATCTAATATCCCGAGACCGTATATCGAGCATGGTGTTGTCGGACCCATACGGTTTCTACTCGAAGTCTCGCTCTAATCGGATTCTCAGGAGAACTCTTTTCTCTCAACCCGAATGACCCTGGCCAGGATTTGTCCGAGCAAGAACACATGGGATATTCCTCTCATGACGCCGAGAGTGGATGATCCTCTGTCGACACTCAATAGCCCTCGTAAGGTCGACTACCACTCCCAATGACCAGTTGTACTAGATCCGGGATAGCCAAACCTATAAATGGTATCAAAGAGTGGAGCACTCATACAGGACATCCTTGGTGTCTCAAGTCTAAGGACCAGATATACCACTAGGACTACGGAATATTTGTCGACAATAAGGCATCATCAACCATCCAGCATTCCGTAAGCGGATCAATCAAAGTGAACTCATTCTCCAATGAGCACTGCATTGTATCCCTAGTGTCCCTACACGAAAGCAGCTATGAGACCAGCTGCATCCATCATATGGACGGGTATACAAAGACACCAATCTATCCGGTTATCACAATGTCCCTCTCGAAAGTAACCTATGGGGATTATTTAGGATTTGTGTTTAAAGGTGAATCGATCTCATTATCGTGATCTCATCACGATCCGATTCCCATTACACAAATCCAAGGACATCACAATATATATATGCATTTATGCAATAGTTATAAAGTGATATACGGCAAAAATATAATAAGCAAAAAATTCAGTATCAAGTCACACGTGCCATCACTCCACGTGATTGGCTTGTTGGGCACCTATGACTAGCATCTCAAAGACTGGAACCCGGGCGGCACAGGGCAGGATGGAGTGTTCAGATATAGCAGGGACGGTGTTGCCTCTCGCCTTCGCTGTGCACCGTAATCGATCGTCTTTCAGCCAAAATGGCGGTTTTGGCCCGGTTTTGGCCGCTTTTTTTGGCAGTTCTTGCGTCGTCGCGACGAACGACGTGAGCGGAGCAAAACGTCAACCATCTCAACACCCCGGAACCCCGGGTGGCACAGGGCTGGATGGGGCGTTCAGATAGCAGGGACGGTGTTGCCTCTCGCCGCTCGCTGTCCGCCACTCGCCGCTCTTTTCAGCCCAAAATGGCCGGTTTTGGCCCGTTTTTTGGCCAGTTTTGGCTAATTTTGGGCAGTTCTTGCGTGCGGAGAACCACGTGAGCGGAGCAAAACGTCATACTTCTCAGCACCCTTTGAACCCCCGGTGGCACAGGGCTGGATGGGGCATTCAGATAGCAGGGACGGTGCTGCCTCTCGCTTTCGCTTTCGCTGTCCGCCGCCGGCCGCTCAGCCAAAATGGCCAGTTTTGGCCCGTTTTTGGGCTGTTTTGGCCAGTTTTTGGGCAGTTCTTGCGTCAAGGGCGAACGACGTGGCGGATTAAAACGTCAGCCATCTCAGCACCCTGGAACCCCGGGTGGCACAGAGCTGGATGGGGCGTTCAGATAGCAGGGGACGGTGCTGCCTCTCGCCGCTCGCTGTCCTCCGTTAAGCCCCCGCTCGCTCAGCAAAAAAATGGCCAGTTTTGGCCCGTTTTTGGGCTGTTTTGGCCAGTTTTTGGGCAGTTCTTGCGTGCCGCGGCGAACGACATGAGTGGAGCAAAACGTCAGCCATCTCAGCACCCTGGAACCCCCCGGGTGGCACAGGGCTGGATGGGGTGTTCGTATAGCAGGGACGGTGCTGCCTCTCGCTTCACTCCCTGTCCACCGCTCGTTCGCTTAGCCAAAAATGGCCAGTTTTGGCCCTTTTTGGCCAGTTTTGGCCAGTTTTTGGGCAGTTCTTGTGTGCAGCGGCGAACGACGTGAGCGAGCAAAACGTCAGCCATCTCAGCACCCTGGAACCCCCCGGGTGGCACACGGCTTGATGGGGCGTTCGTATAGCAGGGACGGTGCTGCCTCCGCCGGCTCGCTGTCCACCGCCGCCGGCTGCTTCGCCAAGCCAAAATGGCCAGTTTTGGCCCGTTTTGGGCCGTTTTGGCCAGTTTTTGGGCAGTTCTTGCGTCGCTGCTTAACGACTTGAGCGGATTAAAACGTCAGCCATCTCAGCACCCTAGAACCCCGGGTGGCACAGAGCTGGATGGGGCGTTCAGATAGCAGGGACGGTGCTGCCTCTCGCTTAGCTCTGTCCTCCATTTCGCCGCTCCCCTCCACCCAAAATGGCCAGTTTTGCCGTTTTTTTTTTTTGGCCAGTTTTTGGGCAGTTCTTGTGTGCCGCGGCGAACGACATGAGCGTAGCAAAACGTCAGCCATCTCAGCACCCTGGAACCCCCCGGGTGGCACAGGGCTGGATGGGGCGTTCGTATAGCAGGGACGGTGCTGCCTCTCGCTTCGCTCGATGTCCACTGCTCGCTCGCTCAGCCAAAAATGGCCAGTTTTGGCCCATTTTTGGCCAGCTTTTGGGTAGTTCTTGCGTGTGTTGAATCTCGTATTTTGATGATGAAACTACTTGATATATGTTTATGATTTAATCTACGTTTTGAGTGACGCAGGGTGCTTCGATCAGGATGGGACAATTAAAGCAGGAACATCATGTTGTGCCGAAGGAACATGTCAGAAGATTGGACGTCGGGCCGGTGGATCGGTCGACGTATCGACAGAAGGCTTCGGGCCGTGGACTCGGGCATCGGGCCAAGAAGAGCGGGTATTGTGCCAAGGATATCGGAGTTGCTGAGTCAACTGGCCGATTGGGCAATAGGCTGCAGGAGAGGACGATGCGCCGAAAAATCGGACGAAGCGTCGAGGGACCAATGACATGACCGGACAATTTGGTTAAATTGCTTAGGATTAATTGTCTCGATCGAAGTTTTGTTGTGCAGGATTAACTACGATGAAAGTTAGACAAGCAGCAGGAGTTGCGCCGGAGTCAAAATCATGATCACGTTGGGAGTTCGAGAGTTCGACGGAAGTTCGGACGGTCGTCGGAGGTTCTGCGAGAACAGATCCGAGAAGTCCAGAAGCTTGCCAAGCGAAGCTTGTCGGAACTCGCCAAGTGGATCGTCGCAAAGTCTAGGAGTTTTCCGGATGTCCGCAGAAGAATCACCGAGGGTTCATCGGATGATCGACGGAAGTTCGCCGGAAACTCGCCGGAAGAAGCGATTGACGAATCGGAGCAAAGCTGCAGAAGTTGTCTTAGATTTAATCATAGTTAGCACATTGATTAAGCTTGAAAATGGGAGGTGATCCCATTAGCTTAATCTTGGGGCAATTGGGCCCTGAAAAGATTGAAATTGGGCCGAATGGAGCTAACCATTCGGACCCTGATTGCACCAGGCGGTGCAACCGCCTAGGCCAGGAGGTGCAACCGCCAGGGCTGTGTCTCCCAGCGAGACTGGGCGGTGCAACCGCCCCAGCCAGGAGGTGCAACCGCCCAGAGCTTAGTCTTCGAGCTAGACTTGGCGGTGCAACCTCCCTGACAGAGAGGTAGCACTGCCTGAGCTCGGTCTTCGGCAGTGAGAGAGGTGCAACCGCCAGCCAAGAGGTGGCACCACTGGGGCTCGATCTTCGAGCAGACTCAGGCGGTGCAACCGCCTCGACAGAGAGGTGCAACCGCCTGGGCTCAATCTCGAAGCTCTGCCAGGCGGTGCAACCTCTCCAGTCAAGAGGTGCAACCGCTGATCCCGAATTCGGGATTTGATCGATTTGATCGTTTTGAGCTCCAAATTTGAACTGGGTTGGGGCCTATAAATACCCCACCCATTCAGCACTGAAAAAGATACAGATCCACACCCGAATTCTTGATCTTTTTCAGTGATTCTAAGAGCTCAAATTTGTGTAAAGTCCTAAAGTTCTCCTCTTTCTGTTCTTCAAGTCTTGAGTTGTAAAGAGAGGAGAGAAAGGATCTGTAAGGGTTGTCTCCTGAGCCCGCCAAAAGGGAGAGAAACTGTAAAAGGGCAATTGGCCTTCGCCCATTGAAGGAAGGCAGCTAGTTGACGCCGGTGACCCCGCCGGAGGAGGAAGCCAAAAGTGGAGTAGGTCAAGACCGACCGAACCACTCTAAATCTCTGGTTTGCTTTTTACTTGAGCACTTTATCATTACTGCAAACCTCCTACATAGCTACTGCCCTCTGCGCTTTTATTTAACGAAGTCTCTAAACTCTGATCTTTCTGAATCTGCATTCAGACGTAAATCGGTGTCTTCGCACGATCTTTACGCCTGTAGTTTACGCCACGCTTTGATTCCATTTATAACTGCAAATTGCCTTCTACGTATTCATAAAACGCTTTTTCAAAGTTCAAAACTGCATTTAGGCGTAAAATTATGCTTTTTGACGTAAAAACTGCGTTTAGACGAAACCGCGCGTTTAGACATAAAACTGCGTTTTAGACGTAAAAACTGCGTTTAGACGTAAAATAGCGTTTAGACGAAAACTGCATTTAGACGCCAAAACTATGTTTAGACGTAAAAAACCGCGTTTAGGCGAAAACTGGCGTTTAGGCGAAAACTGGCGCGTTTAGACGTAAAACTGCATTTAGACGTAAATCGGCTTTCCTCGTACAATCATCATATTTCAGTTTACGTTTACATCTTGATTTTAACTACATACTGCCTTCTGCGATTTTACAAATGAGTTTCAAAGTTTAGACGTAAATTTGTGTTTAGACGTAAATTTGCGTTTAGACGTAAATCTACGTTTAGACTTAAATATGCTTTTTGCAGATTACTTTTTGAGCTGTACAATAGCAGCACACTGTCTTTATACTTCTGTCTAAACAAGTGATTTACGAATCGACACTTAGACGTAAATCTGTTTCTTCGTACGAACATCGGATTTCAGTTTGCGCCGATATTCTGGTTTTCATCATTGCTGCAAACTGCCCGCATAGATTTATTGAAACCTTGCTTAGTATCAACTCTCATACAGATTTGTCCTTATCATTCAAACGCAGCTTTCGGTTTTAATCGCAGAAAGTTTTCCGCTGCACTAATTCACCCCCCCCCCCTCTTAGTGCTCTCGATCCTAACAATTGGTATCAGAGCAGGGTATTTCTCATTTCGGATTTACACCCGAGAGAAATGGCTCTTCAAGAGGGCTTTTCGGTCTTTCATCCACCGTTCTTTAACGGATTGGACTACACTTATTGGAAAACTCGAATGAGAGTTTTCTTGATTTCTCTAAATCTGGATTTATGGAATATCATTGAAAACGGTTTTCAACTTCCCTCTAAACCGATGAACGAATGGTCGGATTTAGAGAAGAAGTATTTTTCTTTAAACGCAAAGGCTATGAATGCCTTATTTTTGCTTTGGACAAAAATGAGTTCAATCAGGTTTCTTTGTGCTTAAACGGCTTTTCGATATAAAGCACTCTTGAAATCACGCATGCAGGGAACTAGTAGAGTCAAAGACTCGAAAGTTAATATTTTACTGCATGATTTCGAGCTTTTTTTCATATGAAACCAAGCTTAAACCGTTGTTGACATGTACACCGCTTTTAATGGATGTCGTCAATGGTTTAAAATCACTTGGTAAAAGCTTTTCGGATTTTGAACTCGTTAACAAAGTTTTTGCGCCACTTTCTAAAACTTGGGATTCAAAAGTAACTGCTATTCAAGAATCGAAAAACTTGAACCAATTTCCACTTGAAGAACTAATTGGTTCATTGATGACATATGAAATGGTGCACAATGCACATGATGAACATGTTGAACATAATCACCTTCCAAAGAACAGGAAGGATTTGGAACTCTGGACAAATGAATGCCACTTGAGCGATGACTCAAGTGATGAGGACAATGATGAACAAAACAGGAAGAATTTGGGACATAGAACATTTGAAGACCACTCGAGCATAAGCTCAAGTGATGGTGAACTTAAACTGCAAATGAAACGAAAATTAAAAAGCAAAAAGAATGGAACTACTTGCTTTGAACGCAAGAAGAAGAACAAAAATTGGGATGAATCGAGCTCCTCCGAAGACGAGGAGAAAATCAACAAAGGCAAGGTGGCAAACTACGCCTTTACGCCTTTCGACGTTGAGGTAATTAAAATGCCTTTGGTTTATTTTGAAATTACTTGATGCTTTCATGATGTATTTTCTTTTTTAGTTTAGAATTAATTTTCTTGAAAATTACATGTTTAAAAATAAAAATACAAAAATTATGATCATGCTGGTAATTTCGAAAATGATAATACTGCATATTTTATGATAAACAAACAAAATGATTTTGATTGAGAAATCATGGTTAAGAAGTAATAATGTGTATCATGTTTGATTAACATTGTTGAATGAAATCACGTTTGATTTAAAGTAATGCATAAAGATGTAATATTAAATGGTTATGATACAATGATTAACAATTGTATACATGGGATTTTAAGTTATCCATGATCATGAGCTTGTTTGTTCTTCATGATTTAATTTCAAGAACTATAGCAAAAATCATGTCTGAATATATGAAAGTGTTAATTTCATTTTCGGATTCACTTAACAATTGGTATCCTAACAATCGGATTTTCTCATACACTTATGAAAAATATTTTTCTAAAATGGATTTGATGAAATGATTCCTGCTTATAAATTTCATCTTGAAATATGAATGATAGTGTTTTTGCTAAAGAGAATAATTATTAAAATCATGATCTTGATAATTATAACATGAAGCTCTTTATAAATCAAGATCGTTCATTATGCTCCCTACATCTATCAAAAAGGAGTTCTTCAAATGAAATGCAACATGTCTTTTGATTTCTTAGAATTCAATGAAGTGTCATATTGATATCTTGAAACTTGGAATATTTTAAAATGTGATCTTGATAAGAATGTTACAAGTTGCTCTCTTTGTACTGTATCTTTTCAAATGAATCATGAGCCTTGATATCATATATTTCATAATATAGAAATAACAAGATTTCTTTGCCTTATGTCTTGAACCTTCATGCTTATCTTAATTTGGCATATAAAGACTAAGGCATTTTTAGATGAAAAAGAATCACGAATCATAACTTGATCTATGATATAAATGCCTTGAAATGATTGAAATATTTAACTTTTATGCTCTTCCCCCTACTTTCTTCTTGTTTTCAATGATAAAATGGGGAGAAGTTTTGATCATGCATGGTAGGATATAATTTGACAAAATTGATACCATCATGATATGAAACATTTATAATGTGCAATTATGCATGCAATACTTGTTCTTTCTAATTATGATGTGATGTATTGCATATGATGTAAATCATGATTTAAAATGCTATGAGTGCTAAGTTACACACTTTGAAAAAAATTGCTATATTGAAACATTAATGTAATTATGAATGGTGATATGAAATTATGCATGTAATACTTCAACCTATGATAACGATGCATGCAATGATATTTATGATAAAAAATTGTCTTGACATTCATGACTTGATTATTCATCCTTTGTTATGATTTTGAAATCATTGTAAAAGGAAAAAGAACTACAAAACTGTATTCTTCCTTTCTGTTTGACAATGACAAAGCGGGAGATAGCTAGCTTGTACAAGTCAAGAAGATGCAAAAACTTGATTGCTAGCTTGCCTATCTTAAGTAGCAAAGATTGCTAACTTGCTTATTTCAAGAAGAAAAATTGTCTTCTTGAACATCACTATCTTGAATATCTCAAGAAGCAAAACTTGCAATTTGCACATTGCAATAGGAAGCAAGAATCATGAGCTTACACAAGAAAGCTATCTTGCATTTGCTTTCGAAATTTTTGTTAGCTTATATATTGTGAAACTTGTATATCATAAAAATTGCTAGCTTGTTGGTCTAAAGAGAAGCAAAAAGTTGCTATCTCAAAAGAAGCAAATGTGCTATCTTACCTATCTCAAGAGGCAAAAATGCTAACTTGCGCATCTAGCAACATGAACAAAATTTTCAAGAAGCAAGAGTTGCCTTCTTGAACATCTCTAATTTGCTAGCTTGCATGATGTAGAACTTGCTATCTTGAACATTACCAAAAGTGCTATCTTATATGCTATAAAACTTGCATATCTAAAACTTGATAGCATGAATGTTCTAAGCATGATGTAACATTTGCTAAATTTTCTGGCTTCAAAACTGCATCATGATAAAACTTGATATTATGTTTTTCATGCAATAAGTTAAACTTACATCACAAACACTTGATTGTGGTACTTCTCCTTTTTGTTGATGACAAAGGGGGAGAAGTATGTTGATGACATGACATGTTATGCATAAGTTTATGCATAAGTTCATGATAACGTGTTGCAAGTATTCATGATGAATATTGCAATGACTTGAATTCAGTTTGAATTCAAGGTTCTATCAATATGGCATATTGATAGGGGGAGTTTGTTTAAACTCCGGGAGTTAAGTTTAACTCCGTCATCAAGTAGTTGTCATCATCAAAAAGGGGGAGATTGTTGAATCTCGTATTTTGATGATGAAACTACTTGATATATGTTTATGATTTAATCTACGTTTTGAGTGACGCAGGGTGCTTCGATCAGGATGAGACAATTAAAGCAGGAACATCATGTTGTGCCGAAGGAACATGTCAGAAGATTGGACGTCGGGCCGGTGGATCGGTCGACGTATCGATAGAAGGCTTCGGGCCGTGGACTCGGGCATTGGGCCAAGAAGAGCGGGTATTGTGCCAAGGATATCGGAGTTGCAGAGACAACTAGCCGATTGGGCAATTGGCTGCAGGAGAGGACGATGCGCTGAAGAATCGGACGAAGCGTCGAGGGACCAATGACATGACCGGACAACTTGGTTAAATTGCTTAGGATTAATTGTCTCGATCGAAGTTTTGTTGTGCAGGATTAACAACGATGAAAGTTAGACAAGCAGCAGGAGTTGCGCCGGAGTCAAAATCATGATCACGTTGGGAGTTCGAGAGTTCGACGGAAGTTCGACAAATCGTCGGAGGTTCATGGCGAGAACAGATCCGAGAAGTCCGTAAGCTTGCCAAAGCTCATCGAACTTCGCCAAGTGGATCGTCGCGAAAGTCCAGGAGTTTGCCGGAAGTCCGTAGAAGAATCACCAAGGGTTCATCGGATGATCGACGGAAGTTCGCCGGAAACTCGCCGGAAGAAGCGATTGACGCATCGGAGCAAAGCTGCAGAAGTTGTCTTAGATTTAATCGTAGTTAGCACGTTGATTAAGCTTGAAAATGGGAGGTGATCCCATTAGCTTAATCTTGGGGCAATTGGGCCCTGAAAAGATTGAAAGTGGGCCGAATGGAGCTAACCATTCGGACCCGACAGCACCAAGGCGGTGCAACCGCCAGGCCGAGGTGCAACCGCCGTGGCTGTGTCTCCGGCCAGAGATGGGCGGTGCAACCGCCCCAGCCAGAGGTGCAACCGCCCAGAGCTCAGTCTTCGAAGTTAGATCGGGCGGTGCAACCTCCCCCGAGAGGTAGCACCGCCGAGCTCGGTCTTCGAAGCAGCCAGAGAGGTGCAACCGCCTCGATCAAGAGGTGGCATCGCTTGGGGCTCGGGCCGAAGCGGACTTCGGGCGGTGCAACCGCCCACGACAGAGAGGTGCAACCGCCTGGGCTCGGGCCTGAGAGCTTTGCCGGGCGGTGCAACCTCTCCAATCAAGAGGTGCAACCACCTGATCCCGAATTCGGGATTTGATCGATTTGATCGTTTTGAGCTCCAATTTGAACTGGGTTGGGGCCTATAAATACCCCACCCATTCAGCACTGAAAAGATACAGATCCACACCGAATTCTTGATCTTTTCAGTGATTCTAAGAGCTCAAATTTGTGTAAAGTCCTAAAGTTCTCCTCTTTCTGTTCTTCAAGTCTTGAGTTGTAAAGAGAGGAGAGAAAGGATCTGTAAGGGTTGTCTCCTGAGCCCGTCAAAAGGAGAGAAACTGTAAAAGGGTAGTTGGCCTTCGCCAATTGAAGGAAGGGTTGTCTCCTGAGCCATCTCAGCACCCTGGAACCCCCCGGGTGGCACAGGGCTGGATGGGGCGTTCGTATAGCAGGGACGGTGCTGCCTCTCGCTTCGCTCGCTGTCCGCTGCTCGCCGCTCGGTCGCTAGGACAAAAATGGCCAGTTTTGGCCCGTTTCTGGGTTGTTTCGGCCAGTTCTTGGGCAGTTCTTGCGTGCCGCGGCGAACGACGTGAGGGGAGCAAAACGTCAGCCATCTTTGTACCCTGCAACCCCCCGGGTGGCACAGGGCTGGATGGGGCGTTCTTATAGCAGGGACGGTGCTGCTCTCGCCGCCGCTGCTGTCTGTCCGCCGCCGCTTCGCTTCAGCCAAAAAATGGCCAGTTTTGGCCCGCTTGGCCAGTTTTGGACAGTTTTTGGGCAGTTCATGCGTGCGCGGCGAAACGACGTGAGCGGAGCAAAACGCCAGCCATCTCAGCACCCTGGAACCCCGGGTGACACAGGGCTGAATGGGGCGTTCAGATAGCAGGGGCGGTGCTGCCTCGCTTCTTCGCTGTCCCGCCGCCGCCCATTCGCTTCGCTCAGCCAAAAATGGCCAGTTTTGGCCCGTTTATGGGCCGTTTTGGCCAGTTTTTGGGCAGTTCTTGCGTACCGCGGCGAACGACGTGAGCGGAGCAAAACGTCAGCCATCTCAGCACCCTGGAACCCCCCGGGTGGCACAGGACTGGATGGGGCGTTCGTATAGCAGGGACGGTGCTGCCTCTCACTTCGCTCGCTGTCCTCCGCTCGTTGCTCGCTAGCTCAGCCAAAAATGGCTAGTTTTGGCCCGTTTCTGGGCTGTTTCGGCCAATTTTTGGGCAGTTCTTGTGTGCCGCGGCGAACGACGTGAGCGGAGCAAAACGTCAGCAATCTCAGCACCCTAAAACCCCCCGGGTGGCACAGGGCTGGATGGGGCGTTCGTATATCAGGGACGGTGCTTCCTCTCGCTTCGCTCACTCATCCAAAAATGGCCAGTTTTTGTGCAGTTCTTGCGTGCCGCGGCGAACGTCGTGAGCGGAGCAAAACGTTAGCCATCTCAGCACCCTGGAACCCCCCGGGTGGCACAGGGCTGGATGGGGCGTTCGTATAGCAGGGACGGTGCTGCCTCGCCGCATTTCGCTATCCCACCGCCTTTCGCTTCGCTCAGCCAAAATCGCCAATTTTGGCCCGTTTTTGGCCAGTTTTGGGATTTTTTGGGCAGTTCTTGCGTCTGCGGGCGAACGACGCGGCGTGGAGCAAAAGCGTCGACCATCTTAGCACCCTGGAACCTCCCGGGTAGCACAGGGCTGGATGGGGCGTTCGTATAGCAGGGACGGTGCTGCCTCTCGCATTGTTCGCTGTCCGCCGCTCGCCGCTCGCTCGCTCAGCCAAAAATGGCCAGTTTTGGCCCGTTTATGGGCCGTTTTGGGCTGTTTTGGCCTGTTTTTGGGAAGTTCTTGCATGCTGCGGCGAACGACATGAGCGGAGCAAAACGTCAGCCATCTCAGCACCCTGGAACCCCCCGGGTGGCATAGGGCTGGATGGGGCGTTCGTATAGTAGGGACGGTGCTGCCTCTCGCTTCGTTCGCTGTCCACCGCTCGCCGCTTGCTCGCTCAGCCAAAAATGGCCAGTTTTTGGGCTATTTTGGCCAGTTTTTGGGCAGTTCTTGCGTGCCACGGCGAACGACGTGAGCGGAGCAAAACGTTAGCCATCTCAGCACCGTGGAACCCCCTGGGTGGCACAGGGCTGGATGGGGCGTTCGTATAGCAGGGACGGTGCTGCCTCTCGCTTCGCTCGCTGTCCGCCGCTCGCTGCTCGCTCGCTCAGCCAAAAATGGCTAGTTTTGGCCCATTTTTGGATTGTTTTGGCCAGTTTTTGGGCAGTTCTTGCGTGCCGCGGCGAACGACGTGAGCGGAGCAAAACGTCAGCCATCTCAGCACCCTGGAACCCCCCGGGTGGCACAGGGCTGGATGGGGCGTTCGTATAGCAGGGACGGTGCTGCCTCTCACTTCGCTCGCTGTCCGTCGCTAGCCGCCCGCTCGCTCAGCCAAAAATGGCCAGTTTTGGCCCGTTTCTGGCCAGTTTTGGCCAGTTTTGGCCAGCTTTTGGGCAGTTCTTGTGTGCCGTGGCGAATGACGTGAGCGGAGCAAAACGACAGCCATCTCAGCACCCTTGAACCCCCCGGGTGGCACTCGGCTGGATGGGGCGTTCGTATAGCAGGGACGGTGCTACCTCTCGCTTCGCTCGCTCTCCGCCACTCGCCGATCGCTCGCTCAGACAAAAATGGCCAGTTTTGGCCCGTTTTTGGCTAGTTTTGGCTAGTTTTTGGGCAGTTCTTGCGTGCCGCGGCGAACGACGCGAGCGGAGCAAAACGTCAGCCATCTCAGTACTCTGGAACCCCCCGGGTGGCACAGGGCTGGATGGGGCGTTCGTATATCAGGGATGGTGCTGCCACTCGCTTCGCTCGCTATCCGCCGCTCGCCGCTCGCTCGCTCAGCCAAAACTGGCCAGTTTTGGCCCGTTTCTGGGCTGTTTCGGCCTGTTTTTGGGCAGTTCTTGCGTGCCGCGGCGAACGACGTGAGCGTAGCAAAACGTCAGCTATCTCAGCACCCTGGAACCCCCCGTGTGGCACAAGGCTGGATGGGGCGTTCGTATAGCAGGGACAGTGCTGCCTCTCGCTTCACTAGCTGTCCTCCGCTCGCTGCTCGCTCGCTCAGCCAAAAATGGCTAGTTTTGGCTCGTTTCTGGGCTATTTCGGCCTGCTTTTGGGCAGTTCTTGCGTGCCGCGGCGAACGACGTGAGCGGAGCAAAACGTCAGCCATCTCAGCACCCTAAAACCCGCGGGTGGCACAGGGCTGGATGGGGTGTTCGTATAGCAGGGACGGTGCTGCCTCTCGATTTGCTCGCTGTCTGCCGCTCGCCGCTCGCTTGCTCAGCCAAAAATGGCCAATTTTGGCTCTGTTCTGGCCAGTTTTTGGGCAGTTCTTGCGTGCCGCGGCGAACGACGTGAGCGGAGCAAAATGGCCAGTTTTTGGGCTATTTTGGCCTGTTTTTGGGCAGTTCTTGCGTGCTGCGGCGAACGACGTGAGCGGAGCAAAACGTTAGCCATCTCAGCACCATGGAACCCCCCGGGTGGCACAGGGCTGGATGGGCGCGTCAGATAGCCGGGGACGGTGTTGCCTCTCGCCATTTGCTGTCCGTCCGCCGCCACTGCCGCTTTCGCCAAAAAATGGCCAGTTTTGGCCCGTTTATGGGCCGTTTTGGCCAGTTTTTTGGCAGTTCTTGCGTGCCGCGGCGAACGACGTGAGCGGAGCAAAACGTCAGCCATCTAAGTACCCTGGAACCCCCCGAGTGGCACAAGGCTGGATGGGGCGTTCGAATAGCAGGGACGGTTCTGCCTCTTGCTTCGCTCGCTGTCCTACGCTCGCTGCTCGCTCGCTCAGCCAAAAATTGCTAGTTTTGGCCCATTTCTGAGCTGTTTCGGCCTATTTTTGGGTAGTTCTTGCGTGCCGCGGCGAACGACGTGAGTGGAGCAAAACGTCAGCCATCTCCGCACCCTGGAACCCCCCGGGTGGCACAAGGCTGGATGGGGCGTTATAGCAGGGACAGTGCTGCCTCTCGCTTCACTAGCTGTCCTCCGCTCGCTGCTCGCTTCGCTCAGCCAAAAAAATGGCTAGTTTTGGCCCGCTTTCTGGGCTGTTTCGCCTGTTTTTGGGCAGTTCTTGCGTGCGTCGCGGCGAATGACGAGCGGAGCGAAAACGTCAGCCATCTCAGCACCCTAAAACCCCGGGTGGCATAGGGCTGGATGGGGTGTTCAGATAGCAGGGGACGGTGCTGCCTCTCGATTTTTTTCGCTGTCTGTCGCCGCCATTGTTGCTCAGCCAAAAATGGCCAATTTTGGCTCGGTTCTGGCCAGTTTTTGGGCAGTTCTTGCGTGCCACGGCGACCGACGTGAGCGAAGCAAAACCCCATCCGTATAGCAGGGACGGTGTGCTGCCTCTCGCTTCGCTCGCTGTCCGCCGCTCGCCGCTCGCTCGCTCAGCCAAAAATGGCCAGTTTTGGCCCGTTTTTGGCCAGTTTTGGCCAGTTTTT
Organism: Musa schizocarpa; assembly: GCA_900464855.2. Taxonomy (NCBI): domain Eukaryota; kingdom Viridiplantae; phylum Streptophyta; class Magnoliopsida; order Zingiberales; family Musaceae; genus Musa; species Musa schizocarpa. The sequence goes on from LS990919.1 coordinate 28,660,608, forward strand.
GGGCAGTTCTTGCGTGGCGCTTAACGACGTGAGCGGAACAAAACGTCAGCCATCTCAGCACCCTGAAACCCCCGGTGGCACAGGACTGGATGGGGCGTTCAGATATGGCCGACGGTGCAGCCTCTCGCCATTGTTGTCCGTCGTCATTCGCCGCCGCTCAGCAAAAAAATGGCCAGTTTTGGCCCGTTTCTGGCATGTTTTGGCCAGTTTTTGTGCAGTTCTTGCGTGCCGCGGCGAACGACGTGAGCGGAGCAAAACGTCAGCCATCTCGGCACCCTGGAACCCCCCGGGTGGCACAGGGCTGGAAGGGTCGTTCGTATAGCAGGGACGGTGCTGCCTCACGCTTCGCTCGCTCAGCCAAAAATGGCCGGTTTTGGCCTGTTTTTGGCCAGTTTCCCAGTTTTTTTGGGCAGTTCTTGCGTGTCGCGGCGAACGACGTGAGCGGAGCAAAACGTCAGCCATCTGAGCACCCTGGAACCCCCGGGAGGCACAGGGCTGGATGGGGCGTTCAGATAGCAGGGGACGGTGCTGCCTCTCGCCATTTCGCTGTCCGCCGCTTTCGCCGGGCTTCGCTCAGCCAAAATGGCCAATTTTGGCCCGTTTATGGGCCGTTTTGGCGAGATTTTCGGCAGTTCTTGCGTGCGCTGGCTTAACGACGCGGATGGAGCAAAACGTCAGCCATCTCAGCACCCTGGAACCCCTGGGTGGCACAGGGTTGGATGGGGCGTTCGATAGCAGGGACAGTGCTGCCCGACGCCGTTTTCGCTCAGCCAAAATGGCCAGTTTTGGCCCGTTTTTGGCCAGTTTTCCCAGTTTTTGGGCAGTTCTTTGCGTGTCGCGCTTAACGGCGTGGAGGAGCAAAACGTCAGCCATCTCAGCACCCTAAAACCCCCGGGTGGCACAGGGCTGGATGGGGTGTTCGTATAGCAGGGACGATGTTGCCTCTCGCTTCGCTCGCTGTCTACCGCTCGCCGCTCGCTTGCTCAGCCAAAAATGGCCAATTTTGGCTCGGTTCTGGCCAGTTTTTGGGCAGTTCTTGCGTGCCACGGCGACCGACGTGAGCGAAGCAAAACCCCATCCGTATAGCAGGGACGGTGTGCTGCCTCTCGCCGCTCGCTGTCCGGGCCGCCCTTCCTTCGCTTCAGCCAAAAATGGCCAGTTTTGGCCCATTTTGGCCAGTTTTGGGCAGTTCTTGCGTGCCGTGGCTTAACGACGTGAGCGGAGCAAAACGTCAGCCATCTCAGCACCCCTGGAACCCCGGTGGCACAGGGCTGGATGGGGCGTTCAGATATAGCAGGGTGCTGCCTCTTCCGCTTCGCTGTCCGCTAGTCTAGCCCCGCCGCTTTTTAGCCAAAATGGCCAGTTTTGGCCCGTTTCTGCCCAGTTTTGGCCAGTTTTTGGGCAGTTCTTGCGTGCCGCGGCGAACGACGTGAGCGGAGCAAAACGACAGCCATCTCAGCACCCTTGAACCCCCCGGGTGGCACTCGGTTGGATGGGGCGTTCGTATAGCTGGGACGGTGCTGCCTCTCGCTTCGCTCGATGTCCGCCACTCGCCGCTCGCTCGCTTAGACAAAAATGGCCAGTTTTGGCCCGTTTTTGGCTAGTTTTGGCTAGTTTTTGGGCAGTTCTTGCGTGCCGCGGCGAACGACGCGAGCGGAGCAAAACGTCAGCCATCTCAGTACTCTGGAACCCCCCGGGTGGCACAGGGCTGGATGGGGCGTTCGTATATCAGGGAAGGTGCTGCCACTCGCTTCGCTCGCTGTCCGCCGCTCGCTCGCTCAGCCAAAAATGGCCAGTTTTGGCCCGTTTCTGGGCTGTTTCGGCCTGTTTTTGGGCAGTTCTTGCGTGCCGCGGCGAACGACGTGAGCGGAGCAAAACGTCAGCCATCTCAGCACCCTAAAACCCCCGGGTGGCACAGGGCTGGATGGGGCGTTCGTATATCAGGAACGGTGCTGCCACTCGCCGCTCGCTGTCCGCCGCCGCCGCTTCAGCCAAAATGGCCAGTTTTGGCCCGCTTTCTGGGCTGTTTTCGCCTGTTTTTGGGCAGTTCTTGCGTGCATGGCTTAATGACGGAGCAGAGCAAAACGTCAGCCATCTCAGTACCCTAAAACCCGGGTGGCACAGGGCTGGATGGGGTGTTCGATAGCAGGGACGATGCTGCCTCGCCATTTCGCTGTCTGCCGCTTCGCCGCTTGCTCAGCCAAAAAATGGCCAATTTTGGCTCGGTTCTGGCCAGTTTTGGGCAGTTTTGCGTCGCTGGCGAACGATGTGAGCGAGCAAAACCGCATCCCAGATAGCAGGGACGGTGCTGGCTCTCGCCGCTTCGCTGTCCGCCGCCGCCGCCGCCTTCAGCTCAGCCGAAAATGGCCAGTTTTGGCCAGTTTTTGGGCAGTTCTTGCGTGCCGCGGCGAACGACGTGAGCGGAGCAAAACGTCAGCCATCTCAGCACCCTGGAACCCCCCGGGTGGCACAAGGCTGGATGGGGCGTTCGTATAGCAGGGACAGTGCTGCCTCTCGCTTCACTAGCTGTCCTCCGCTCGCTGCTCGCTCGCTCAGCCAAAAATGGCTAGTTTTGGCCCGTTTCTGGGCTGTTTCGGCCTGTTTTTGGGCAGTTCTTGCGTGCCGCGGCGAATGACGTGAGCGGAGCAAAACGTCAGCCATCTCAGCACCCTAATACCCCCGGGTGGCATAGGGCTGGATGGGGTGTTCGTATAGCAGGGACGGTGCTGCCTCTCGATTTGCTCGCTGTCTGCCGCTCGCCGCTCGCTTGCTCAGCCAAAAATGGCCAATTTTGGCTCTGTTCTGGCCAGTTTTTGGGCAGTTCTTGCGTGCCGCGGCGAACGACGTGAGCGGAGCAAAACCCCATCCGTATAGCAGGGACGGTGTGCTGCCTCTCGCTTCGCTCGCTGTCCGCCGCTCGCTCGCTCAGCCAAAAATGGCCAGTTTTGGCCCGTTTTTGGCCAGTTTTGGCCAGTGTTTGGCCAGTTCTTGCGCGTCGCTGGCTTAACGACGCGGTGGCGGAGCAAAACGTCAGCCATCTCAGCACCCTGAAACCCCCGGTGGCACTGGGCTGGATGGGGCGTTCGATAGCCGGGGACGGTGCAGCCTCTCGCTTATTTCGTTGTCCGTCCGCTGGCCAGCTTCAGCCAAAATGGCCAGTTTTGGCCCGTTTCTGGCATGTTTTGGCCAGTTTTTGTGCAGTTCTTGCGTGCCGCGGCGAACGACGTGAGCGGAGCAAAACGTCAGCCATCTCGGCACCCTGGAACCCCCCGGGTGGCACAGGGCTGGAAGGGTCGTTCGTATAGCAGGGACGGTGCTGCCTCACGCTTCGCTCGCTCAGCCAAAAATGGCCAGTTTTGGCCTGTTTTTGGCCAGTTTTCCCAGTTTTTGGGCAGTTCTTGCGTGTCGCGGCGAACGACGTGAGCGGAGCAAAACGTCAGCCATCTGAGCACCCTGGAACCCCCCGGGAGGCACAGGGCTGGATGGGGCGTTCGTATAGCAGGGACGGTGCTGCCTCTCGCTTCGCTCGCTGTCCGCCGCTCCCCGCTCGCTCGCTCAGCCAAAAATGGCCAATTTTGGCCCGTTTATGGGCCGTTTTGGCGAGATTTTCGGCAGTTCTTGCGTGCCGCGGCGAACGACGTGAGCGGAGCAAAACGTCAGCCATCTCAGCACCCTGGAACCCCCTGGGTGGCACAGGGTTGGATGGGGCGTTCGTATAGCAGGGACAGTGCTGCCGCACGCTTCGCTCGCTCAGCCAAAAATGGCCAGTTTTGGCCCGTTTTTGGCCAGTTTTCCCAGTTTTTGGGCAGTTCTTGCGTGTCGCGGCGAACGACGTGAGCGGAGCAAAACGTCAGCCATCTCAGCACGCTAAAACCCCCGGGTGGCACAGGGCTGGATGGGGTGTTCGTATAGCAGGGACGATGCTGCCTCTCGCTTCGCTCGCTGTCTGCCGCTCGCCGCTCGCTTGCTCAGCCAAAAATGGCCAATTTTGGCTCGGTTCTGGCCAGTTTTTGGGCAGTTCTTGCGTGCCACGGGCGACCGACGTGAGCTGGAAGCAAAACCCCATCCAGATAGCAGGGACGGTAGGCTGCCTCTCTCGGCCGTTGTCCGCCGCTTCGCCTTTCGCTCAACCAGCCAAAATGGCCAGTTTTGGTCCCGTTTTGGCCAGTTTTGGCCAGTTTTTGGGCAGTTCTTGCGCGTCGTGGCTTAACGACGTGAGCGGAGCAAAACGTCAGCCATCTCAGCACCCTGAACCCCCGGTGGCACAGGGCTGGATGGGCGTTCAGATAGCAGGGACGGTGTTGCCTCTCACTCGTTTCGCTGTCCGTCGCTAGCAGCCCTTTCGCTCAGCCAAAATGGCTGTTTTGGCCCGTTTTCGCCCAGTTTTGGCCAGTTTTGGCAGTTCTTGCGTCGCGGCTTAACGACGTGAGCGGAGCAAAACGTCAGCCATCTCAGCACCCCTTTGAACCCCCGGTGGCACTTTCGGTTGGATGGGACGTTCAGATAGCTGGGACGGTGTTGCCCTCTCGCCGCTCGATGTCCGCCCGCCGCTCGCTTAGACAAAAATGGCCAGTTTTGGCACGTTTTTGGCTAGTTTTGGCTAGTTTTTGGGCAGTTCTTGCGTGCCGCGGCGAACGACGCGAGCGGAGCAAAACGTCAGCCATCTCAGTACTCTGGAACCCCCCGGGTGGCACAGGGCTGGATGGGGCGTTCAGATATCAGGGAAGGTGCTGCCACGCGCCGCCGCTGTCCGCCGCTTCGCTTCAGCCAAAATGGCCAGTTTTGGCCCGTTTCTGGGCTGTTTCGGCCTGTTTTTGGGCAGTTCTTGCGTGCCGCGGCGAACGACGTGAGCGGAGCAAAACGTCAGCCATCTCAGCACCCTAAAACCCCCGGGTGGCACAGGGCTGGATGGGGCGTTCGTATATCAGGGACGGTGCTGCCACTCGCTTCGCTCGCTGTCCGCCGCTCGCTCGCTCAGCCAAAAATGGCCAGTTTTGGCCCGTTTCTGGGCTGTTTCGGCCTGTTTTTGGGCAGTTCTTGCGTGCCGCGGCGAACGACGTGAGCGGAGCAAAATGTCAGCCATCTCAGTACCCTAAAACCCCCGGGTGGCACAGGGCTGGAAGGGGTGTTCGTATAGCAGGGACGATGCTGCCTCTCGCTTCACTCGCTGTCTGCCGCTCGCCGCTCGCTTGCTCAGCCAAAAATGGCCAATTTTGGCTCGGTTCTGGCCAGTTTTTAGGCAGTTCTTGCGTGCCGCGGCGAACGATGTGAGCGGAGCAAAACCGCATCCGATAGCAGGGACGTGTGTTGCCTTCTCGGCCGCTTTCGCTGTCCGCTGTCCGCCGCCGCTTTCGCTCAGCCAAAAATGGCGGTTTTGGCCAGTTTTTGGGCAGTTCTTGCGCGTACACGGCGAACGACGTGAGCGGAGCAAACGTCAGCCATCTCAGCACCCTGGAACCCGCCCGGGTGGCACAGGGCTGGATGGGGCGTTCAGATAGCCGGGCGGTGCTGCCTCGCCGCTTCGCTGTCCGCCGCCGCCGCATTTCGCTAAAGCTCAGCCAAAAATGGCCAGTTTTGGCCCGTTTATGGGCCGCTTTTGGCCAGTTTTTTTGCAGTTCTGCGCGTGGCGCTGCGGAACGACGTGGAGCGGAGCAAAACGTCAGCCATCCAGTACCCTGAACCCCGGGTGGCACAAGGCTGGATGGGGCGTGCTCAGATAGCAGGGACGGTGCTGCCTCTTGTTTCGCTGTCCTCCGCCGCTTTCGCTTCGCTCAGCCAAAATGGCTAGTTTTGGCCCGTTCTAGGCTGTTTCGCATGTTTTTGGTAGTTCTTGCGTCGCGGCGGACGGCGGAGCGGAGCAAAACGTCAGCCATCTCAGCACCCTGGAACCCCCGGGTGGCAAGGCTGGATGGTGCGCTCAGATAGTAGGGACGGTATTGCCTCCCGCCTTCGCTGTACTCCGCTTCGCTGCTGTTTTCGCTCAGCCAAAATGGCAAGTTTTGGCCCGTTTCTGGGCTGTTTCGCCTGTTTTTGGCAGTTCTTGCGTGCGCGCTGGAGAACGACGTAAGAGGAACAAAACGTCAGCCATCTCAGCACCCTAAAACCCCGGGTGGCACAGGGCTGGATGGGGTGTTCAGATAGCAGGGACGGTGCTGCCTCGATTTGTTTTCGCTGTCCGCCGCTCCGCCGTCATTGTTCTGCCAAAAATGGCCAATTTTGGCTCGGTTCTGGCCAGTTTTGGGCAGTTCTTGCGCGTCATAACGAACGGCACGGAGCGGAGCAAAACCCCATCCGTATAGCAGGGACGGTGTGCTGCCTCTCGCTTCGCTCACTGTCCGCCGCTCGCCGCTCGCTCGCTCAGCCAAAAATGGCCAGTTTTGGCCCCTTTTTGGCCAGTTTTGGCCTGTTTTTGGGTAGTTCTTGCGTGCCGCGGCGAATGACGTGAGCGGAGCAAAACGACAGCCATCTCAGCAGCCTTGAACCCCCCGGGTGGCACTCGGCTGGATGGGGCGTTCGTATAGTAGGGACGGTGCTGCCTCTCGCTTCGCTCGCTGTCCGCTGCTCGCCGCTCGCTCGCTCAGCCAAAAATTGCCAGTTTTGGCCCGTTTTTGGCTAGTTTTGGCTAGTTTTTGGGTCGTTCTTGCGTGCCGCGGCGAACGACGCGAGAGGAGCAAAACGTCAGCCATCTCAGCACCCTGGAACCCCCCGGGTGGCACAGGGCTGGATGGGGCGTTCGTTTATCAGGGACGGTGCTGCCTCTCGCTTCGTTCGCTGTCCGCTGCTCGCCGCTCGCTCGCTCAGCCAAAAATGGCCAGTTTTGGCTAGTTTTCGCAAGTTTTTGGGCAGTTCTTGCATGACGCGGCGAATGACGTGAGCGGAGCAAAACGTCAGCCATCTCAGCACCCTGGAACTCCCCGGGTGGCCCAAGGCTGGATGGGGCGTTTGTATAGCAGGGACGGGTGCTGCTCGCCGCTGCTGTCCTCCGCTTCGCTGTTTTTCGCTCAGCCAAAATGGCTAGTTTTGGCCCGCTTTTAGGCTGTTTCGGCCTGTTTTTGGGTAGTTCTTGCGTCGCTGGGCTTAACGACGGCGTCGGAGCAAAACGTCAGCCATCTCAGCACCCTGGAACCCCGGTGGCACAGGGCTGGATGGGGCGTTCAGATAGCAGGGACGGTGCTGCCTCTCGCCGCTCGCTGTCTGTCCGGCTTTCGCCTTCGTTGTCCGCCACTCGCCATTTCATTCGCTCAGCCAAAATGGCCAGTTTTGGCCCGTTTATGGGCTGTTTTGGCCAGTTTTTGGGCAGTTCTTTGCGTCGCTGGCTTAACGACGTGAGCGGAACAAAACGTCAGCCATCTCAGCACCCTGGAACCCCGGAGGCACAGGGCTGGATGGGGCGTTCAGATAGCAGGGACGGTGCTGCCTCGCTTCGGCCTTCGCTGTCCGCCGCCGCATCTCGCTTCGCTTCAGCCAAAAATGGCTAGTTTCTGACCGTTTTTGGGCTGTTTTGGCCAGTTTTTGGGAAGTTCTTGCGTGCTGCGGCGAACGACATGAGCGGAGCAAAACGTCAGCCATCTCAGCACCCTGGAACCCCCCGGGTGGCACAGGGCTGGATGGGGCGTTCGTATAGTAGGGACGGTGTTGCCCTCGCCGCTGTCCCCACCGCCCGCTGAGCTCAGCCAAAATGGCCAGTTTTGGCCCTTTTGGTCTGTTTTGGCCAGTTTTTGGGCAGTTCTTGCGTCGCTGGCATAACGACGTGAGCGGAGCAAAACGTTAGCCATCTCAGCACCTGGAACCCCGGGTGGCACAGGGCTGGATGGGGCGTTCAGATAGCAGGGACGGTGCTGCCCTCGCTTTGATCGCTGTCCGCCGCCGCTTGCGCTTCGCTTCAGCCAAATATGGCTAGTTTTGGCCCGTTTTGGATTGTTTTGGCCAGTTTTGGGCAGTTCTTGCGCGCCGCTGGCGATCGACGTGAGCGGAGCAAAACGTTAGCCATATCAGCACCCTGGAACCCCGGGTGGCACAGGGCTGGATGGGGCGTCAGATAGCAGGGACGGTGTTGCCTCTCGCTTAAGCTTCATTGTCCGCCGCCGCTGTTCGCCGCTTCAGCCAAAATGGCTAGTTTTGGCCCGTTCATGGATTGTTTTGGCCAGTTTTTGGCAGTTCTTGCGCGTCGCGGCTTAACGACGTGAGCGGAGCAAAACGCCAGCCATCTCAGCACCTTTGAACCCCTGGTGGCACAGGGCTGGATGGGGCATTCAGATAGCAGGGACGGTGCTGCCTCTCACTTCGCTGTCCGTCGCTTCCCCGCCGCTTCGCTTCAGCCAAAATGGCCAGTTTTGGCCCGTTTTGGCCAGTTTTGGCCACTTTTGGCTTGTTTTTGGGCAGTTCTTGCGTCGCTGGCGAACGACGTGAGCTGGAGCAAAACGTCAGCCATCTCAGCACCCTGGAACCCCGGGTGGCACAGGGCTGGATGGGGCGTTCAGATAGCAGGGACGGTGTTGCCTCTCGCTGTCCGTTGTCCGCCGCCCACTGCTCGCTCAGCCAAAAATGGCCAGTTTTGGCCCGTTTTTGGCTAGTTTTGGCTAGTTTTTGGGCAGTTCTTGCGTGCCTCGGCGAACGACTCGAGCGGAGCAAAACGTCAGCCATCTCAGCACCCTGGAACCCCCCGGGTGGCACAGGGCTGGATGGGGCGTTCGTTTATCAGGGACGGTGCTGCCTCTCGCTTCGCTCGCTGTCCGCTGCTCGCCGCTCGCTCGCTAAGCCAAAAATGGCCGGTTTTGGCCAGTTTTCGCCAGTTTTTGGGCAGTTCTTGCATGACGCGGCGAACGACGTGAGCGGAGCAAAACGTCAGCCATCTCAGCACCCTGGAACCCCCTGGGGAGCACAAGGCTGGATGGGGCGTTCGTATAGCAGGGACGGTGCTGCCTCTCGCTTCGCTCGCTGTCCTCCGCTCGCTGCTCGCTCGCTCAGCCAAAAATTGCTAGTTTTGGCCCATTTCTGGGCTGGTTTGGCCTGTTTTTGGGCAGTTCTTGGGTGCCGCGGCGAACGACGTGAGCGGAGCAAAACGTCAACCATCTCAGCACCCTGAAACCCCCGGGTGGCACAGGGATGGATGGGGCGTTCGTATAGCAGGGACGGTGCTGCCTCTTGCTTCGCTCGCTGTCCGCCGCTCGCCGCTCGCTTGCTCAGCCAAAAATGGCCAATTTTGGCCTGTTTCTGGCTAGTTTTTGGGCAGTTCTTGCATGCCGCGGTGAACGACGTGAGCGGATCAAAACCCCATCCGTATAGCAGGGACGGTGAGCTGCCTCGCCATTGTGTCCGCCGCCACTATTCGCTCAGCCAAAATGGCCAGTTTTGGCCCGTTTTTGGCTAGTTTTGGCCAGTTTTGGGCAGAAGTTTGCGTGCCGTGGCTTAACCATGTGAGCGGGAGCAAAATGTCCACCATCTCAGCACCCTGGAACCCCGGGTGGCACAGGGCTGGATGGGGCGTTCAGATAGCCGGACGGTGCTGCCTCGCCATTCGCTGTTGTCCGCCGCCGTCGCCGCTGCCAGCAGCCAAAATGGCCAGTTTTGGCCCGCTTTTTGGGCCGCTTTTGGCCAGTTTTTGGAAGTTCTTATGCTGGGCGGCGAAAGACATGAGCAGAGCAAAACGTCAGCCATCTCAGCACCCTGGAACCCCCGGTGGCACAGGGCTGGATGGGGCGTTCAGATAGTAGGGACGGTGGTGCGCTCTCATTCGTTGTTGTCCACCGCCGGCCGCTTGTTCGCTCAGCCAAAATGGCCAGTTTTGGCCCGTTTTTGGGCTGTTTTGGCCAGTTTTTTGGTAGTTCTTTGCGCGTCGCTGGCGAACGACGTGAGCGGAGCAAAACGTTAGCCATCTCAGCACCCTGGAACCCCGGGTGGCACAGGGCTGGATGGGGCGTTCAGATAGCAGGGACGGTGCTGCCTCGCTCGCCGTTGTCCGCCGTCTTCGCTTCAGCCAAAAAATGGCTAGTTTTTGCCCGTTCTTGGATTGTTTTGGCCAGTTTTTGGGCAGTTCTTCCGTGCCGCGGCGAACGACGTGAGCGGAGCAAAACGTCAGCCATCTCAGTACCTTGGAACCCCCCGGTTGGCACAGGGCTGGATGTGGCGTTCGTATAGCAGGGACGGTGCTGCCTCTCCCTTCGCTCGCTGTCCGTCGCTCGCCGCTCGCTCGCTCAGCCAAAAATGGCCAGTTTTGACCCGTTTCTGGCCAGTTTTGGCTAGTTTTTGGTCAGTTCTTGCGTGCCGCGGCGAACGACGTGAGCGGAGCAAAACGACAGCCATCTCAGCACCCTTGAACCCCCCGGGTGGCAATCGGCTGGATGGGGCGTTCGTATTGCAGGGACGGTGCTGCCTTCTCTTTCGCCGCTGTCCGCCGCCGCTGCTTTTCGCCAGCCAAAATGGCCAGTTTTGGCCCGCTTTTTGGCTAGTTTTAGCTAGTTTTTGGCAGTTCTTGCGCGTCGCTGGCGAACCACGTGAGCGGAGCAAAACGCCAGCCATCTCAGCACCCTGGAACCCCGGTGGCACAGGGCTGGATGGGGCGTTCGTTTATCAGGGACGGTTGCCTCTCGCCGCTTGTCCGCTGTCCGTTCGCCGGCTGGCAGTTTTGCTCAGCCAAAAATGGCCAGTTTTGGCCAGTTTTTGGGCAGTTCTTGCATGAAGCGGCGAACGACGTGAGCGGAGCAAAACGTCAGCCATCTCAGCACCCTGGAACCCCCCGGGTGGCACAAGGCTGGATAGGGCGTTCGTATAGCAGGGACGGTGGTGCCTCTCGCTTCGCTTGCTGTCCTCCGCTCGCTGCTCGCTCGCTCAGCCAAAAATTGCTTGTTTTGGCCCGTTTTTGGGCTGTTTCAGCCTATTTTTGGGCAGTTCTTGCATGCCGCGGCGAACGACGTGAGCAGAGCAAAACGTCAGCCATCTCAGCACCCTGAAACCCCCGGGTGGCACAGGGCTGGATGGGGCGTTCGTATAGCAAGGACGGTGCTGCTCGCCGCCGCTGTCCGCCGCTTCGCCGCCGCTTTGTTCAGCCAAAATGGCCAATTTTGGCCGCTTTCTAGCCAGTTTTTGGCAGTTCTTGCGCGCGGCATGGGCGAACGACGCGGAGGGGATCAAAACACCATCCGTATAACAGGGACGGTGAGCTGCCTCTCCTCACTTCGCTGTTGTCCGCCGGTCCGCCGCTTCGCCAGCCAAAAAATGGCCAGTTTTGGCCCGCTTTTGGCCAGTTTTTGGTAGTTCTTGCGCGCGTGGCGAACGACGGAGCGGAGCAAAAAACGTCAGCCATCTTAGCACCTGGAACGCCCCGGTGGCACAGGGCTGGATGGGGCGTTCAGATAGCTGGGGACGGTGTTGCCTCTCGCCGCCGGTCCGCCGTCCGCCCGCCTCGTCGCTCAGCCAAAATGGCCAGTTTTGGCCCGCTTTTTGGGCCGTTTTGGCCAGTTTTTGGGCAGTTCTTGCGTGCCGTGGCTAACAACGTGAGCGGAGCAAAACGTCAGCCATCTCAGTACCCTGGAACCCCCCGGGTGGCACAGGGCTGGATGGGGCGTTAGTATAGCAGGGTCGGTGCTGCCTCTCGCTTCACTCGCTGTCCGCCGCTCGCCGCTCGCTCGCTCAGCCAAAAATTGCCAGTTTTGGCCCATTTTTGGGCCGTTTTGGCCAGTTTTTGGGAAGTTCTTGCGGGCCGCGGCGAACGACGTGAGCGGAGCAAAACGTCAGCCATCTCAGCACCCTGGAACCCCTAGGGTGGCACAGGGCTGGATGGGGCGTTCGTATAGCAGGGATGGTGCTGCCTCACGCTTCGCTCGCTCCGCCAAAAATGGCCAGTTTTGGCCAGTTTTTGGCCAGTTTTGGCCAGTTTTTGGCCAGTTTTCCCAGTTTTTGGGCAGTTCTTGCGTGTCGCGGCGAACGACGTGAGCGGAGCAAAACGTCAGCCATCTCAGCACCCTGGAACCCCCCGGGAGGCACAGGGATGGATGGGGCATTCGTATAGCAGGGACGGTGCTGCCTCTCGCTTCGCTCGCTGTCCGCCGCTCGCTGCTCGCTCGCTCAGCCAAAAATGGCTAGTTTTTGATCGTTTTTGGGCTGTTTTGGACAGGTTTTGGGAAGTTCTTGCGTGCTGCGGCGAACGACATGAGCGGAGCAAAACGTCATCCATCTCAGCACCCTGGAACCCCCCGGGTGGCACAGGGCTGGATGGGGCGTTCAGATAGTAGGGATGGTGTTGCCCGCCGCGTTGTCCTGTCCACCGCTTCGCCGCCTTCAGCTTCAGCCAAAATGGCCAGTTTTGGCCTATTTTGGCCAGTTTTTGGTAGTTCTTTGCGTCGCGGTGAACGACGTGAGCGGAGCAAAACGTTAGTTATCTCAGCACCCCTGAACCCCTCGGGTGGCACAGGGCTGGATGGGGCGTTCAGATAGCAGGGACGGTGTTGCCTCGCGCTTCGCTGATGTCCGGCCGCCGCTGTTCGCCGCTTCAGCCAAAATGGCCAGTTTTGGCCCCGTTTTTGGATTGTTTTGGCCAGTTTTTGGGCAGTTCTTTGCGCCACGGCGAACGATGTGAGCAGAGCAAAACGTCAGCCATCTAAGCTCCTGGAACCCCCGGTGGCACAGGGCTGGATGGGGCGTTCAGATAGCAGGGACGGTGCTGCCTCTCACTTCGCTGTGCTGTCCGTCCGCCGCCGCTCGCCAGCCAAAATGGCCAGTTTGGCCCGCTTCTGGCCAGTTTTGGCAAGTTTTGGCTGTTTTTGGCAGTTCTTTGCGTCGCTGGCTTAACGACGTTAGTTAGGAGCAAAACGACAGCCATCTCAGCACCTTTGAACCCCGGTGGCACTCGGCTGGATGGGGCGTTCAGATAGCAGGGACGGTGTTGCCTCTCGCCGCCGGTGTCCGTTGCCGCGTTAAGCCAAAAATGGCCAGTTTTGGCCCGCTTTTGGCTGGTTTTGGCTAGTTTTTGGCAGTTCTTGCGCGTCGCTGGCGAACCACACGAAGCGGAGCAAAACGCCAGCCATCTCAGCACCCTGGAACCCCGGTGGCACAGGGCTGGATGGGGCGTTCGCTTATCAGGGGACGGTGTTGCCTCTCGCCGCTTCACTGTCCCTGCTCGCCGCCGCCGCCGCTCAGCCAAAATGGCCAGTTTTTGGCCAGTTTTTGTTTGGACAGTTTTGGGCAGTTCTTGCATGACGCCCGGCGAACGACATGAGCGGAGCAAAACGCCAGCCATCTCAGCACCCTGAACCCCCGGGTGGCACAGGGCTGGATGGGCGTTCAGATAGCAGGGACGGTGTTGCCTTCTCGCTTTGTTTCGCTGTCCGCACCGACGTTGTTTCGCCGCTTCAGCCAAAAAATGGCTAGTTTTGGCCCGTTTTTGGGCTGTTTCGCCTGTTTTTGGCAGTTCTTGCGCGTCGCTGGCGAACGATGTGAGCGGAGCAAAACGCCAGCCATCTCAGCACCCTGGAACCCCGGGTGGCACAGGGCTGGATGGGGCGTTCAGATAGCAGGGACGGTGTTGCTCTCGCCGCTGCTGTGTCCGCCGCTGCTCGCCGCTTCAGCCAAAATGGCCAGTTTTGGCCCTTTTTTGGGCTGTTTTGGCCAGTTTTTGGCAGTTCTTTTGCGTTGCGGCTTAACGACGTGAGCGGAGCAAAACGCCAGCCATCTCAGCACCCTGGAACCCCCGGGAGGCATAGGGCTGGATGGGGCGTTCAGATAGCAGGGACGGTGTTGCCTCTCGCCATTGTTGTCCGCCGCCGCCGCTTCGCTTTTTCAGCCAAAAATGGCTAGTTTTGGACCGCTTTTTGGGCTGTTTTGGCCAGTTTTTGGGAAGTTCTTGCGTGCTGCGGCGAACGACATGAGCGGAGCAAAACGCCAGCCATCTCAGCACCCTGGAACCCCGGGTGGCACAGGGCTGGATGGGGCGTTCAGATAGTAGGGGACGGTGTTGCCTCTCGCCGCCAGAGTCCACCGCCGCTTGTTTGCTCGCTTCAGCAAAAATGGCCAGTTTTGGCCCGTTTTGGTCTGTTTTGGCCATTTTTTTGGCAGTTCTTGCGCGTCGCCGGGCGAACGACGTGAGCGAGCAAAACTTTAGCCATCTCAGCACCCTGGACCCCCGGTGGCACAGGGCTGGATGGGGCGTTCAGATAGCAGGGACGGTGTTGCCTCTCGCCATTCGCTGTCCGTCGCCGCCGCTGCTCGCTGGCTTCAGCCAAAAAATGGCTAGTTTTGGCCCGTTTTTGGATTGTTTTGGCCAGTTTTTGGGCAGTTCTTGCGCGCCACGGCTTAACGACGTGAGCGGAGCAAAACGTTAGCCATCTCAGCACCCTGGAACCCCGAAAGTGGCACAGGGCTGGATGGGGTGTCAGATAGCAGGGACGGTGTTGCTCTCGCCGCTTCGCTGTCCGTCGCCGCCGCCGCCGCTTCAGCCAAAATGGCCAGTTTTGGTCCGCTTCTGGCCAGTTTTGGCCAGTTTTTGGCAGTTCTTGCGCGTCGCGGCTTAACGACGTGATGGAGCAAAACGCCAGCCAACTCAGCACCCTGGAACCCGCCGGTTGACACAGGGCTGGATGGGGCGTTCAGATAGCAGGGACGGTGCTGCATCTCCGCCGCTTGCTGTCCTCCGCCGCTGCCGCCAGCTTCAGCCAAAATTGCTGTTTTGGCCCGTTTTGGGCTGGTTCGCCTGTTTTTGGCAGTTCTTGCGCGTCGGGCTTAACGACGCGGAGCGGAGCAAAACGCCAGCCATCTCAGCACCCTGAAACCCCGGTGGCACAGGGCTGGATGGGGCGTCAGATAGCAGGGACGGTGCTGCCTCTCTCGCCGTTGTCCGCCGCTGCTCGCTTCGCTTCATCCAAAAAATGGCTAGATTTGGCCCGCTTTTTGGCTGTTTTGGCCAGTTTTTGGGCAGTTCTTGCGCGCGTCGCGGTGAACGACGACGGAGCGGAGCAAAACGACAGCCATCTCAGCACCTTTGAACCCCCGGTGGCACTCGGCTGGATGGGGCGTTCAGATAGCAGGGACGGTGTTGCCTTCGCCGCCGCTGTCCGCCACGCCGCCGCCGTCGCTTCAGCCAAAATGGCCAGTTTTGGCCCGTTTTTGGCTGGTTTTGGCTAGTTTTTGGGCAGTTCTTGCGCGTCGCGCTTAATTAACGACGCGAGCGAGAAAAACGCCAGCCATCTCAGCACCCTGAAACCCCGGTGGCACGGGCTGGATGGGGCGTTCGCTTATCAGCGACGGTGTTGCCTCTCGCCGCCGCTGTCCTCCGCCGCTGCTCGCTCGCCAGCCAAAATGGCTAGATTTGGCCCTGCTTTTGGGCTGTTTTGGCCAGTTTTTGGCAATTTTTGCGCGTCGGGTGAACGACGTGAGCGGAGCAAATCGTTAGCCATCTAGCACCCCCGAACCCCCCCGGTGGCACAAGGCTGGATGGGCGTTCAGATAGCAGGGACGGGTTGCCTTCTCTCGCCGCTTGCTGTCCACCGCCGCCGCCGGTCGCTGAGCCAAAAATGGCCAGTTTTGGCCTGCTTTTTGGGTTGTTTTGGCCAGTTTTTGGCAGTTCTTGCATGCCGCTAACGACGACGCTGAAGGAGCAAAACGTCACCATCTCAAGACTGTTTTATGCCTCTCAAAAAAATATCGACAATATTTAAAATTTTAATCATAACTAACCCAGGATCCAAGCACACATTTGAGGTCACTAAGAAAACATTCAGATCAAAAATTTCACCTCTATAGTCTACAAATTCATAACCCCAGGCAATTCATAAACATACCACACATCACTGATAATTCATACAATCAGAACTCAACTCATCAAAATAATAACCACAATATAAATTCACAAATGGGGAAGTCTATGCAGTCACCAAACCAACGATTACCATATGATCATATCATTACACGAATATAACTTAACATACCAAAATCCTATACATGAGGGATCCTTTATCTTACACAAAATCCACAGGTTTAGATTCATCTTCACATTTCATAAGATGCAAAGTATCTTATACAACAAATACACACATGCTAACAAAGATCTGCCCAAAATCTTCTAAACTTTCCACCGCCAGCCCAATCTTTTAACATTTAAGCAAGCAATATGCTATCCCAAAAAATTTATCAACAAACGGGTGAGCATAAAGAGCTCAAAGAAGTGAATAACATATCCATATCAAAATAGTACAACTTCCAAAGAGATACAGTTCCAAAATACAAGGCAGAATATATGATTTTCGTAGACATAATATCATTAAGAGCAGAAACACAATTGTCCTTTCAATCTTACATATTTGGTTCCCCATGATTGGGGCATAGAGTAATTGGAGCATATTAGTAACAAAGGAAACATATCGAGTTTATCATGGCATATAAAATGTTCAAGCATATCAACGGCATATAGAACATTTCAAAGCAAAATCATCAAGTGAATGAAGCATTTCAGAGCATATCAAAAAAAAATCGTGACAGAAGCTCAAACGTCGTTTTGACGTTGTAATCATATCATTCTTATCCAGAGCATGAACAGAAATAACTCACCAAAACTCTGGATGTCATATCAAACAAATAGAAGGTGTGGTGGGATCTCGTCAGAATGTGATTCATCCATTTCTGAATGACCACCGACAAAAGTCTCCCACGCCCGGGAGATCCCCTCCACCCATCGCCTAGGTGAAGTCGAGGGGCTGACAGAGTATCGCAGGCTCTAAGCACATACCCTTTACCATTTTCGCAAAGGTACAGAATATCCCACGGAGCAGGACCCCACAGAGCTGGTAATAAGCGATTATCCCACAGAAGGGACCCCACGGAGCTGGGTAATAAGCGCGATACCCTTTTACCATTTCTGGCAAAGGTCCAGACAATCCCCACACACCAGAGTACAAGAGGGCAGTTTTAACAATAAGTAGCATATATCGAAGCACACGCTGAACAACGAACGTGCATGTGCCTTTTTTTCAAACAACAATACGAAACAAAGAACAAATCTCTCACAAATGTATTCAGATTTGGAATGAAATAAAAATAAGAGTGTACAGGAATTTCCAAGCAATCATATTTAGCTCAAATCCAATAATAAGGTTAAACGAATTCAAATATCCAAAGGAACGGAGCAGAATATGCGAAATTGACCAAAGCTCGATTTCGGACAGAATTCCAGTGGCACATCAAACAAATACTTCAGAATATCAATTATGCTCCAATACCCATAAGAAAGCTATGGTCGAACCATATATCAATCTATATTCTGATGGAACAAATTTCATATGAAACAGGGTTCCCAACGCGGAGTTACCTTTGATTTGGTAACACAAGGTCAAAACACAATCACTGTTTGCAGAATTTATAGGGTCGGATTCAACAGATAATAGGGTAGGCAATTGAATTCCAAAATTTTCAAACTATATGTCAAAAGAAATATTTTCAAGTCTAGTTTCAAATAAAATCAGTTTGGTATAATTCAGAATTTTCAACAGGGAGTTATAGGCATTTTAGTATCGACAGGTCAGAAATCTTGAACCCTGTTTTACAGCGTCTATAGGCTCAATTAAAACAGATGTTTGGGTAAGTATTCGGTGTCCAAAATCTACAAAATCAGTGTCAAAAGGAAGATATAAGAGTCTACTTTCAAAAAAAATAGTTCCTGCCCGAATTCACATTTTGTACTAAAACTTATAGCTGAAACAGTGTATAGGGGTCAGTTTACCGAAATGAAAACTTCAAAATCCATGGTTCTATGTCCAAATAGAGACATATCAGTTTCTAAATAGAAATCCTTCAATTTATTTTGATTCAACATAAAAACAGAGACTAAAAATTCTGTCGGATGGGGTTAGAACACTTGCCTTTGAGAATTTTAGCCCTAAATGAGAAGAATTGAGTAAGAAACCTTAAAGCCCCAATTTCTTCTTCCTCTTCTTCTTCTTCTTCTTCTTCTTCTTCTTCTTCTTCTTCTTCTTCTTCTTTCTTTCTTTCTTTCCCAGATCATCCACGCAGCTGCCTTCTCTGCTTCCTTAAGAACGAAGGCAGAGAGGCTTAAGCGGTGGAGTTTGTATTTTTGTACATTTTACAGTTTAATCCTTGTATTTAACATATTTACGATTAGGTCCTCAGGATTTACATATAGGTCCTCAGATTTTTGTTTGAATAAATCCTCCAAATCTTATGAATAAGTTCTCAGATTCATACTTTGACTTTTTATCAAATTTAAAATAGATACATACATTACAACTAGAAACTTATACGAAAATTCGGAAATGAGGGGTATTACACTCTCCCCCCCTTAAAGAAAAAAAATTTAGTCCTCTAAATTTATCGCACTTCTATCGATGAAAAGACGGGGTACACCTTTGTCATTTCCTCCTCTAGCTCCCAAGTTGTTTCCTCTCCGAATGATGTCTCCAAATTACTTGAACCAAGTGAGATGACCCCATTCCTTAGGACTTTTTTTTTTTTCTTATCAATGATCTGAATAGGCTCTTCCACATAAGATAAATCTTTATCAATCTCCACCACTCATACTTAATGATGTGAGAAGGGTCATATATATACTTCTTAATCATCGAGACATGAAATATATCATGGACATGACTCAATGTCGGTGGCAAGGCAATCCTCGTAGTTTTACGTAACCAACCCTCTCGAGAACCTCAAAAGGTCCAATAAATGGGGCTTAACTTTCCTTTCTTCCCAAACCTAATAATGTCTTTGAAGGGGAGACTTTCAAGAATACAAAATCTCCGATTTCAAACTCAATATCTCGTCTTCTATTGTCGGCATAACTCTTTTGACGACTCGAAAGCGCTTTTAACCTTTTCCTTATAACTTGAATTTTCGGAAGTTTCTTGTACCTTATCCGTGCTAACAACTTTTCGTCACCAACTTCTTCCCAACATATAGGTGTTATGCACTTTCACCCATATAAAGCTTCATAAGGAGCCATATGAATACTTGAATGATAACTATTATTATAAGTGAACTCAACAAGTGAAATATCCTTATCCCATTCACCTTTCCAATCCATAACATAGGCTCTAAGCAAATCCTCAAGTGTTTGAATTGTTTTTTCCGACCCACCATCGGGCCGAGGATGATATGCGGGTACTAAACTTAACTTTAGTGCCCATAGATTCTCTGTAATCTTCTCCAGAATCTAGAGAGAAATCTGAGTCTCTATCGAGATGATCTCCTTTGGAATACCATGAAGTCTTACTATTTCACCGACATATAAATCTGCAAGTCTATCGTTTAATAAGTCATATTAATCGGTAGGAAATGTGCAGATTTTGTTAACCTATCAATGATAACCCAAATAGCATCATGCTTTTTTAGAGGTTCTGGGTAGTCCAAAAACAAAATCCATAGTAATGCATTCCCATTTCCATTCAGGAATATCTAAAGGTTGTAATAACCCTCCGTGTCTTTGGTGTTCTACTTTTGATTTGTCGACAAGTCAAACATTTTGAAACATACATTGCAATTTCTTTCTTCATGCCTTCCCACCAATAATGACTTTGAAGATCTCTATACATCTTAGTGCTCCTGTGATGTATGGTGTACTTTGAAGTATGACTTTCCTTTAGGATTTGATTCTTGATATTTGGCTCATTTGGCACACATACCCTTTCCCCAAATCTCAATATGCCATCCTTTGAAACTTGAAATTTTGGCTTCAATCTTTTTTACTTCATTTCTCAAGTAGATTAAACGTGGATCTCGTAATTGTCCTTCCTTAATTTGTTGAATAAGATCGGATTGCACTTGAATGGAGGCCATCAATATCATCGAAGTCTTGCTCTTTCCTCAAAGCTTTCAAATCAAAATTTTCTTCTAATAACTTCCATTGCTTCACAAACTGCACTAGCCATAAAACTTGTAGACTTCCTACTAAGTGCATCACTACAACATTGGCTTTTTTGGGGGTGATAACGGATGGCACAATCATAATCCTTCAGAAGTTCTATCCATCTTCGCTGCCTCATGTTTAACTCTTTCTGAGTGAAAATGTATTTTAAACTCTTGTGATCAGTGAAGATTTCAAACTGTCGACCATACAAATAATGTCTCTAAATCTTTAGAGCAAAAATAATTGATGCTAATTCCAAATCATGAGTTGGATAATTCAATTCATAACCTTTAAGTTGCCTAGAAGCATAAGCAATTACTCTCCTTTCCTGCATCAAAACACATCCTAGGCCTTTTCTTGAAGCATCAGAATAAACTACAAATCCCTCACTACCACTTGGAATAGTGAGAATAGGGGCACTAGTCAATCTTCTTTTTAACTCTTGAAAACTTTGCTCACAATCATCACCCCATACAAATTTCATATTCTTTTTAGTGAGGTTGGTGAGAGGTTGAGCGATTCGAGAAAATCCCTCAACAAATCTCCTGTAATAACCTACCATGCCCAAAAAGCTTCGAACTTCTGTTACATTTGTTGGTACTTCCCATTCAACTACAGCTTCAATTTTCCTTGGATCAACAGATATACCCTTCCCTGAAATCACATGGCCTAAGAAAGCAACTTCATTCAACCAAAATTCACATTTGCTGAACTTCGCATACAACTTCTTTTCTCTTAGTATGGACAACACATCTCTCAAGTGTTCCTCATGCTCCTGATTACTCTTTGAATACACCAATATGTCATCAATAAATACAATTACGAGATATCCAAGAGCTGTTGAAATATCCTATTCATTAGTTCCATAAAAGCTGCAGGGCATTTGTCAAAACCAAAGGCATCATCAAGAATTCATAATGACCATATCGAAGTTCTAAAAGCTGTTTTTGAAATATCCTCCTCCTTGATCTTCAATCGATAGTAACTCGACCTCAGGTCAATCTTAGAGAATACTTGTGCACCCTGCAGTTGATCAAACAAATCATCAATTCAAGGTATGGGATACTTATTTTTGATGGTCACCGATTCAACCTGCCTATAATCAATACAAAGCCTCAATGTTCTATCCTTCTTCTTCACTAATAGTACCGTGAGCACCCCATGGGGATACACTGGGTCGTATGAAACCCTTATCTAATAATTTTTGTATTTGCTTCTTTAATTCCTAAAGCTCGAAAGTGGTGCCATTCTCAGTAGGGAGGCTTAGATATTGGGGTTAACTTTGGAGACCGATCAATAGCAAATTCACCCTCACTATCTAGAGGTAAACCGGGCAAGTCATCCGGGAATACATCGGGGAATTCTTTTGACCACTACAATTTCATCTAGATGGGTTTCGATTTGAATGCTCCTTTACACACACCATATAACAAAAAAACAACCTTTCTGCAGAAGACGATAAACTTGAAGTGCTAATATCAAGCAAGGAGGCAAATCATGCCTAATGCCCTCAAAGAAAAAATATAGGTCGATCCGGTATGCAGAAAGTAATTATTTTTTGTAACAATCAATACTAGCATGATGAGAAGATAATCAATCCATGCCAAGTATAATATTAAAGCCCGGATCTCTAGGAGAATCAAATCAGCAAGGAGTTCATGGTCCCCAATAGAGATCAAACATGATGGGTAGACCAAGTTTGTTGCCAATGAATCTCCAAATGCCAGCTTGTTACATATAACATATAATCCAGGGGTTTAGGTAGAATATCCAAGTGACAAGCAAAGTATTGTGAAACAAACGATAAGTTGGAGCAGGGATCAAACAAAACTTTTGCATTTCTTTTAGAAACATGAAGAATACCTTCCACCACTGATTTAGAAGCTTTAGAATCTTGTTCAAGATGATAGCTTACACTCTAGCATGGGTCGAGGGTCTAGGAGACAAAGGGCTCTTTCTTTCTTCCTCAAAGGGCAATCTTTTATTTGATGATCCAACTTTCCACAACCAAAACATGCCCGGCCACCAAAACACACCGACTTGTTTCATGATTTAATCTGTAATTTGCACATGACTCGAAGTCCTCCACAATGGTTTCCTTTTCTCAAATCCAGATGTCTTAAACCTCTTGTTACTAGCTTCATTTCATTTTTTCTCCAGACTTTTGCCAAGAATTTGTCCCTTTTGTCCTTGCCAATGATATCTTGAATTTCCTCCATGTCTCTTTCAATTTTCAAAGCTCTTTCTACCAGACAAGATATGTTTGTAATTTTAGAGTCGACATTCGGCTTCTTATTGCTGGTCGTAATCCCCTTTCAAACCTTCTTGCTTTACTAGATTCATCATCACCATGTGTGTGGCAAACCCGAGAGCTCATTGAATTTAGATTCATACTTTGTAACCGCCATACTTCCCCTGGATAAGATTCAAGAACTCCAATCTTTTTTTGCTCTCTCATACAAACTGGAAAATATTTATCATTAAACTTTTCTTGGAATAACTTCCATGTCATTGGCTCATGTTTGATTTTCAGACATCCTCTTAATCATTCTTCACCAAGTGTTCAACTTCTCCTTCCAAAGATAAAGGTGGCAAGAAAAACCTTTCGATCATCGGGGTAATTTAAAGCATCAAATATTTTTCTATCTCCTGCATCATCCATCATTTCGCCACCATTGGATCAGACTCACCACTAAAACTGGGAGGACTAAGCTTTTTAAACCGTCCAATTCCCAACCCCATTTGGTTTGATGTCTCTGTTCCATCATTACTTCCTTGTTTGGGCAGGTTGTTGTTGTTGTTGCATCACTTGTGCCATAGTCTCCAAAGTCCCAAGATGATACCACTCAATTGATCAGCAGAGAGATTAACAGAGAACTGTGATGATCTCGTCATCCTCGCATCCTAAAACATCAAAGGAACATTTTCTTTGATCAATCTCTAATTGATGGTCAATAAACCTAAAAAAAAAATGATATTCTTAGTCATACTCAAATCATGCTCTGATACCAACTCTGTCACGCCCCTCAAAAATATCGACAATATTTAAAATTTTCATCATAACTAACCCAGGATCCAAGCACACATTTGAGGTCACTAAGAAAACATTCAGATCAAAATTTCACCTCTATAGTCTACAAATTCATAACCCTGTGCAATTCATAAACATACCACACATCACTCGATAATTTATACAATCAGAACTCAACTCATCAAAATAATAACCACAATATAAATTCACAAATGGGGAAGTCTATGCAGTCACCAAACCAATGATTACCATAAGATCATATCATTACACGAATATAACTTAACATACCAAAATCCTATACATGAGGGATCCTTTATCTTACACAAAATCCACAGGTTTAGATTCATCGTAACATTTCATAAGATGAAAAGTATCTTATACAACAAATACACACATGCTAACAAAGATCTACCCAAAATCTTCTAAACTTTCCACCGCCTCAGCCCAATCTTAACATTTAAGCAAGCAATATGCTATCCTGAAAAATTTATCAACAAACGGGGTGAGCATAAAGAGCTCAGCAAGTGAATAACATATCCATATCAAAATAGTACAACTTCCAAAGAGATACAGTTCCAAAATACAAGGCAGAATATACGATTTCGTAGACATAATATCATTAAGAGCAGAAACACAATTGTCCTTTCAATCTTACATATTTGGTTCCTGATGATTGGGGCATAGAGTAATTGGAGCATGTCAAGAATAAAGGAAACATATCGGAGCTTATCAATGGCATATAAAATGTTCAAGCATATCAACGGCATATGGAACATTTCGAAGCAAAATCATCGATGAATGAAGCATTTCAGAGCATATCAAAAAACAAATATCATACAGAAGCTCAAACATCGCCCTTGACGTTGCAATCATATCATTCTTATCCGAGCATGAACAAAAAAACAACTCACCAAAACTCGATGTCATATCAAACAAATAGAAGGTGTGGTGGGATCTCTCAGTCAGAATGTGATTCATCCATTTCTGAATGACCACTGACAAAAGTCTCCCCATCGCCTGGGAGATCCCTCCACCCACGCCTAGGTGAAGTCGAGGGGTCTACAGAGCATCGCAGGCTCTAAGCACATACCCTTTACCATTTTCGGCAAAGGTCCAGAATATCCCACTTGAGCGGGACGCCACAAAGCTGGTAATAAGCGCATACCCTTTACCATTTTGGCAAAGGTCCGACAATCCCACACACCAGAGTACAAGAGGGCAGTTTTAACAATAAGTAGCATATATCGGAAGCACACGCTGAACAACAAAACGCATGTGCCTTTTTTTCGAGACAATACGAACAAAGAACAAATCTCTCACAAATGTATTCAGATTTGGAATGAAATAAAAACAAGAGTGTACAGGGATTTCCAAGCAATCATATTTAGCTCAATTCCAATAAGAAGGTTAGACGAATTCAAATATCCAAAGGAACGAAGCAGAATATGCGAAATCGACAAAAGCTCGATTTCGGACAGAATTCCAGTGGCACATCAAACAAATACTTCAGAATATCAATTATGCTCCAATACCCATAAGAAAACTATGGTCGAACCATATATCAATCTATATTCTGATGGAACAAATTTCATATGAAACAGGGTTCCCAACGTGGAGTTACCTTTGATTTGGTAACACAAGGTCAAAAACACAATAACTGTTTTGCAGAATTTATAGGGTCGGATTCAACAGATAATAGGGTAGGCAATTGAGTTCCAAAATTTTCAAACTATATGTCAAAAGAAAGAATTTCAAGTCTAGTTTCAAATAAAATCAGTTTGGTACAATTCAGAATTTTCAACAGGGAGTTATAGGCATTTTAGTATCGACAGGTCAGAAATCTTGAACCCTGTTTTACAGCGTCTATAGGCTCAATTGAAACAGATGTTTGGGTAAGTATTCGGTGTCCAAAATCTACAAAATCAGTGTCAAAAGGAAGATATAAGAGTCTACTTTCAAAAAAAATAATTCCTGCCCGAATTCACATTTTGTACTAAAACTTATAGCTGAAACAGTGTATAGGGGTCAGTTTACCGAAATGAAAACTTCAAAATCCAGGGGTCAGTTTACCGAAATGAAACAGTGTATAGGCTCGAAGACGATCAGATACCGTCCTAGTCTCAACCATAAACGATGCCAACCAGGGATCAGTGGATGTTGCTCTTAGGACTCCGCCAGCACCTTATGAGAAATCAAAGTCTTTGGGTTCCGGGGGGAGTATGGTCGCAAGGCTGAATCTTAAAGGAATTGACGGAAGGGCACCACCAGGAGTGGAGCCTGCGGCTTAATTTGACTCAACACGGGGAAACTTACCAGGTCTAGATATAGCAAGGATTGACAGACTGAGAGCTCTTTCTTGATTCTATGGGTGGTGGTGCATGGCCGTTCTTAGTTGGTGGAGCGATTTGTCTGGTTAATTCCGATAACTAACGAGACCTCACCGCTAACTAGCTACGCCGGAGGCATCCCTCCATGCCAGCTTCTTAGAGGGACTATGGCCGTTTTAGGCCACGGAAGTTTGAGGCAATAACAGGTCTGTGATGCCCTTAGATGTTCTGGGCGCGCGCGCCGCTACACTAATGTATTCAACGAAGTCTATAGCCTTGGCCGATTGCGCCCCGGTAATCTTTGAAAATTTCATCGTGATGGGGATAGATCATTGCAATTGTTGGTCTTCAACGAGGAATTTCCTAAGTAAGCGAGTCATCAGCTCGCGTTGACTATGTCCCCGCTTTGTACACACCGCCCATCGCTCCTACCGATTGAATGGTCCGGGTGAAGTGTTCGGATCGAGGCAACGGGCGGTTCGCCGCCCGGCGACGTCGCGAGAAGTCCATTGAACCTTATCATTTAGAGGAAGGAGAAGTCAGAATAAGGTTTCCGTAGGTGAACCTGCGGAAGGATCATTGTCGAGACCCACCGACGAGATGACCGTGGAATGCGCCAACGATTGCTCGCCGGGCTCGTCCCAACAACACCCGAATAGTCGCCACCGGGCGGGACTAACCGGGGGATGAACTACTAACCCCGGCGCGGATAGCGCCAAGGAACACGAACATCGAAGTCGGAGGGCCTCGCTGCATGCAGTAGGCTACAATTCCGACGGTGACCCCATTGGATGACTCTCAACGGATATCTCGCTCTCGATCGATGAAGAACGAAATAAATGCGATACCTGGTGTGAATTGCAGAATCCCATGAACCATCGAAGTCTTTGAACGCAAGTTGCGCCCGAGGCCATCCGCTAAGGGCACGCCGCCCCAAGGCCACGCTTTCGACGCCGACGTTGCTCCCTGGGGGGGGGGCGAACGCGGAGGATGGCCCCCCGCGCGGAAGGTGCGGTTGGTCAAGAGCCGGGCTTTCGATGGTTGTCGAACACGACATGTGGTGGATGCCTTATCGCGAGCCATACGTCAGGTTTTTGGGACCCCGGGCGAGGCCTCGAGGACCCAAGTCGTGGTGCGAAGTCGATGCCCGGACCGGCGACCCCCCGGTCAGGTGGGGCTACCGGCTGAGTTTAAGCATATAAATAAGCGGAGGAGAAGAAACTTACAAGGATTCCCTTAGTAACGGCGAAGCTTAACCGATCAGCCCAGCTTGAGAATCGGGCGGCGCTGCCTGAATTGTATTCTGGAGAAGCGCCTCGGCCGACGGACCGGGCCCAAGTCCCCGGAAAGGGGTGCCGGGAGGGTGAGCCCCCGTCCGGCTCGGACCCTATCGCACCACGAGGCGCTGTCGACGAAGTCGGGTTGTTTGGGAATGCAGCCCCAATCGGGCGGTAAATTCCGCCCAAGGCTAAATATGGGCGAGAGAGATAGCTTAACAAAGTACCGCGAGGGAAAGATGAAAAGGACTTTGAAAAGAGAGTCAAAGAGTGCTTGAAATTGCCGGGAGGGAAGCGGATGGGGGCCGGCGATGCACCTTGGTCGGATGCGGAACGGCGGTTAGCCGGTCCGCCGGCTTCGCTCGGGTGCGGATCGATGCGGGCTGCATCGACGGCCAAGCCCGAACGGATCGCTCGTTCGAGGGGATACCGCCGATCGCGGTCGAGGACATGACGCGCCATCGACGTGCCCCCCACGGGTACACGGCGACTTAGGCATCGCCAGTGGGCTCCCCATCCGACCCATCTTGAAACATGGACCAAGGGGTTCGACATGCGCGGCGAAGTCGACAAAAGCGGAAACCCGGAAGGCACAAGGAAGCTAACGGGGGGAACCTCTCGAGGGTTGCAACCGTCGGCCGACCCCGATCTTCTGTGAAGGGTTCGAGTTGGAGCATGCATGTCGGGACCAAAGATGGTGAACTATGCCCGAAGGAGGTAAGCCGAGAGGAAAACTCCGGTGGAGGCCCGGCGACATCGACGCGGCAAATCGTTCGTCGACTTGGGGTGAGGGGCGAAAGACTAATCGAACCATCTAGTAGCTGGTTCCTCCCAAGTTTCCCTCAGATAGCTGGAGCCCACGCGGCGAGTTCTATCGGGTAAAGCCAATGATTAGAGGCATCGGGGGCAACGCCCTCGACCTATTCTCAAACTTTAAATAGGTAGGACGGCCGGCGGGCTTTTTCGTTGAGCAGCGCCGCGAATCGAGAGCTCCAAGTGGGCCATTTTGGTAAGCGAATCTGGCGATGCGGGATGAACCGGAAGTCGGGTTACTGCGTGCCCAATCAAGACGCTAAACCTGCACACCACAA
>LS990919.1:28690676-28703176 GCA_900464855.2 Musa schizocarpa
TCATCAAAATAATAACCACAATATAAATTCCAAATGGGGAAGTCTATGCAGTCACCAAACCAATGATTACCATAAGATCATATCATTACACGAATATAACTTAACATACCAAAATCCTATACATGAGGGATCCTTTATCTTACACAAAATCCACAGGTTTAGATTCATCGTCACATTTCATAAGATGCAGAGTATCTTATACAACAAATACACACATGCTAAAAAATGATCTGCCCAAAATCTTCTAAACTTTCCACCGCCTCAGCCCAATCTTAACATTTAAGCAAGCAATATGCTATCCTAAAAAAAAAATTTATCAACAAAGCGGGGTGAGCATAAAAGAGCTCAACAAGTGAATAACATATCCATATCAAAATAGTACAACTTCCAAAGAGATACAGTTCCAAAATACAAGGCAGAATATATACGATTTCGTAGACATAATATCATTAAGAGCAGAAACACAATTGTCCTTTCAATCTTACATATTTGGTTCTGACAGATTGGGGCATAGAGTAATTGGAGCATGTCAAGAACAAAGGAAACATATCGAGCTTATCAATGGCATATAAAATGTTCAAGCATATCAACGGCATATGGAACATTTCAAGCAAAATCATCATGAATGAAGCATTTCAGAGCATATCAAAAACAAATATCATACAGAAGCTCAAACATCGCCCTTGACGTTGTAATCATATCATTCTTATCCAGAGCATGAACAGAAACAACTCACCAAAACTCTGGATGTCATATCAAACATATAGAAGGTGTGGTGGGATCTCAAATCAGAATGTGAGTCATCCATTTCTGAATGACCACTGACAAAAGTCTCCCACGCCCGGGAGATCCATCCACCCACGCCTAGGTGAAGTCGAGGGGCCGGCAGAGCATCGCAGGCTCTCTAAGCACATACCCTTTACCATTTCGCAAAGGTCGAGAATATCCCACGGAGGGACCCCACAGAGCGGGTAATAAGTTTATCCCACAGGCGGGTAATAAGCGCATACCCTTTACCATTTCTGGCAAAGGTCCAGACAATCCCACACACCAGAGTACAAGAGGGCAGTTTTAACAATAAGTAGCATATATCGGAAGCACACGCGGAACAACGAACGTGCATGTGCCTTTTCGAAACAATACGAAACAAAGAACAAATCTCTCACAAATGTATTCAGATTTGGAATGAAATAAAAATAAGAGTGTACAGGAATTTCCAAGCAATCATATTTAGCTCAAATCCAATAATAAGGTTAAACGAATTCAAATATCCAAAGGAACGGAGCAGAATATGCGAAATCGACCAAAGCTCGATTTCGGACAGAATTCCAGTGGCACATCAAACAAATACTTCAGAATATCAATTATACTCCAATACCCATAAGAAAACTATGGTCGAACCATATATCAATCTATATTCTGATGGAACAAATTTCATATGAAACAGGGTTCCCAACGCGGAGTTACCTTTGATTTGGTAACACATGGTCAAAAACACAATCACTGGTTCGCAGAATTTATAGGGTCGGATTCAACAGACAATAGGGTAGGAAATTGAAATCTAAAATTTTCAAACTATAAGTCAAAAGAAATATTTTCAAGCCTAGTTTCAAATAAAATCAGTTTGGTACAATTCAGAATTTTCAACAGGGAGTTATAGGCATTTTAGTATCGACAGGTCAGAAATCTCGAACCCTGTTTTACAACATCTATAGGCTCAATTGAATCAGATGTTTGGGTAAGTATTCGGTGTCCAAAATCTACAAAATCAGTGTCAACAGGAAGATATAAGAGTCTAATTTTCAAACAAAATAGTTTCTACCCAAATTCACATTTTGTACTAAAACTTATAGCAGAAACAGTGTATAGGGGTCCGTTTACCGAGAAAGACTTCAAAATCCATGGTTCTATGTCCAAAGAGAGACATATCAGTTTCTAAATAGAAATCCTTCAATTTATTTTGATTCAACATAAAAACAGAGACTAAAAATTCTGTAGGATGGGGTTAGAACACTTGCCTTTGAGAATTTTGACCCGAAGTGAAAAGATTAACGCAAGAACCCTAAAACCCCAATTTTTTTCTTCTTCTTCTTCTTCTTCTTCTTTCTTTCTTTCTTTCTTTCTTTCTTTCTTTGATCACCCACGAGCTGTTTGTATTTTTGTACATTTTACAGTTTGGTCCTTGGATTTATCATATTCACGATTTAGTCCTTAGGGTTTACATATAGGTCCTCAGATTCTTTCTTTTAACAAATCCTCCAACTCTTATGAATAAGTTCTCAGATTCATACTTTGACTTTTTATCAAATTTAAAATAGATACCTACATTACAACTAGAAACTTATACGAAAATTCAGAAATGAGGGGTGTTACACGTGGCGACCGAGTGCCTTTGATTAGATGAGGCGCTAGCAATGACGGAGCGGTCACTGCAGGATTCGACGAGGCACAAGCGATGCAGGTCGATGGATGCACATGTCGTTGCCGTTGTGCAGGCACAAGCACCAACCAATGTGCCAATGGCCCGTCCGCAGAATCTCACTCGATGACAAACACGGCACATCATTACCCGCCTCAATGCCCTCGCTTGCTTCACCCGCCTCGCAGCGCAGCTCAGATCTCAGCACCCTGTTGGCTTTGGGTTCAGACAATACAATGAACCCAGCCAGGGACGCCGCTGCCTCTCGCTGTCCGCCCCGCCGCTAGCCCCTCGCCCCTCGCTCGCATAGCCAAAAATGGCCAGTTTTGGCCCCGGCACTTTCTTGCGCCAGTTTTTGGGCAGCTCTTACGTGCCGCGGCGAACGACGTGAGCGGAGCAAAACATCATTGAACGTAGCTCCCTGGAACCCCCCGGGTGGCACAGCGGAGCAAATGGGCATTCGTATTGCAGGGACGGTGCTGCCTCTCGCTTCGCTCGCTGTCCACCGCTCGCCACTCGGTCGCTCAGCCAAAAATGGCCAGTTTTGGCTCGTTTTTGGGCCGTTTTGGCCAGTTTTTGGGCAGTTCTTGCGTGCCGCGGCGATCGACGTGAGCGGAGCAAAACGTCAGCCATCTCAGCACCCTGGAACACCCCGGGTGGCACAGGGCTGGATGGGGCGTTCGTATAGCAGGGACGGTGCTGCCTCTCGCTTCGCTCGTTGTCCTCAGCTCGCCGCTCGCTCGCTCAGCCAAAAATGGCCAGTTTTGGCCCGTTTTTGGCCAGTTTTCCCAGTTTTCGGTCAGTTCTTGCGTGCCGCGGCGAACGACGTGAGCGGAGCAAAACGTTAGCCATCTCAGCACCCTGGAACCCCCCGGGTGGCACAGGGCTGCATGGGGCGTCCGTATAGCAGGGACGGTGCTGCATCTCACTTCGCTCGCTGTCCACCGCTCGCTGCTCGCTCGCTCAGCCAAAAATGGCTAGTTTTGGCCAGTTTTTGGGCAGTTCTTGCGTGCCGCGGCGAACGACGTGAGCGGAGCAAAACATCAGCCATCTTAGCAACCTGGAACCCCCCGGGTGGCACAGGGCTGGATGGGGCGTTCGTATAGCAGGGACGGTGCTGCCTCTCACTTCGCTCACTGTCCGCCGCTCGCTCGATCAGCCAAAAATGGCCAGTTTTGGCCCGTTTCTGGCTAGTTTTGGCCAGTTTTGGACAGTTTTTGGGCAGTTCTTGCGTGCTGCGGCGAACGACGTGAGCGGAGCAAAATGTCAGCCAACTCAGCACCCTTAAACCCCCCGGGTGGCACAGGGCTGGATGGGGCGTTCGTATAGCAGGGACGGTGCTGCCTCTCGCTTCGCTCGCTGTCCGCCGCTCGTCGCTCGCTCGCTCAGCCAAAAATGGCCAGTTTTGGCCCGTTTTTGGCCTGTTTTGGCCTGTTTTTGGGCAGTTCTTGCGTGCCGCGGAGAACGACGTGAGCGGAGCAAAACGTCAGCCATCTCAGTACACTGGAACCCCCCGGGTGGCACAGGGCTGGATAGGGCGTTCGTATAGCAGGGACGGTGCTGCCTCTCGCTTCGCTCGCTGTCCTCCGCTCGCTGCTCGCTCGCTTAGCCAAAAATGGCTAGTTTTGGCCCGTTTCTTGGCTGTTTCGGCCAGTTTTTGGTCAGTTCTTGCGTGCCGCGGCGAACGACGTGAGCAGAGCAAAACGTCAGCCATCTCATCACCCTGAAACCCCCCGGGTAGCACAGGGCGGGATGGGGCGTTCGTATAGCAGGGACGGTGCTGCCTCTCGCTTCGCTCGCTGTCCGCCGCTCGCCGCTCGCTTGCTCAGCGAAAAATGGCCAGTTTTGGCCCGTTTCTGGCCAGTTTTTGGGCATTTCTTGCGTGCCTCGGCGAACGACGTGAGCGGAGCAAAACCCCATCCACATAGCAAGGACGGTGTGATGCCTCTCGATTCGCTCTCTGTCCGCCGCTCGCCGCTCCCTCGCTCAACCAAAAATGGCCATTTTTGGCCCGTTTTTGGCCAGTTTTGGCCAGTTTTTGGGCAGTTCTTGCGTGCTGCGGCGAACGACGTGAGCGGAGCAAAACGTCAGCCATCTCAGCACCCTGGAACCCCCCGGGTGGCACAGGGCTGGATGGGGCGTTCGTATAGCAGGGACGGTGCTGCCTCTCGATTCGCTCGCTCAGCCAAAAATGGCCAGTTTTGGCCTGTTTTTGGGCAGTTCTTGCGAGCCGCGGCGAACGACGTAAGCGGAGCAAAACATCAGCCATATCAGCACCCTGGAACCCCCGGGTGGCACAGGGCTGGATGGGGCGTTCGTATAGCAGGGACGGTGCTGCCTCTCGCTTCGCTTGCTGTCCTCCGCTCGCCGCTCGCTCGCTCGCTCAGCCAAAAATGGCCAGTTTTGGCCCGTTTTTGGGCCGTTTTGGACAGTTTTTGGGCAGTTCTTGCATGCCGCGGCGAACGACGTGAGCGAAGCAAAGCGTCAGCCATCTCAGCACCCTGGAACCCCGGGTGGCACAGGGCTGGATGGGGCGTTCGTATAGCAGGGACAGTGCTGCCTCTCGCTTTGCTCGCTGTCCGCCGCTCGCTGCTCGCTCGCTCAGCCAAAAATGGCTAGTTTTGGCCCGTTTTTGGGTTGTTTTGGCCAATTTTTGGGCAGTTCTTGCGTGCCGCGGCGAACGACGTGAGCGGAGCAAAACGTCAGCCATCACAGCACCCTGGAATCCCCCGGGTGGCACAGGGTTGGATGGGGCGTTCGTATAGCAGGGACGGTGCTGCCTCTCGCTTCGCTCGCTGTCCACCGCTCGCCGCTCGCTCGCTCAGCCAAAAATGGCCAGTTTTGGCCCGTTTTTGGGCTGTTTTGGAAAGTTTTTGGGCAGTTCTTGCGTGCCGCGGCGAACGACGTGAGCGGAGCAAAACGTAAGCCATCTCAGCACCCTAGAACCCCCCGGGTGGCACAGGGCTGGTTGGGGCGTTCGTATAGCAGAGACGGTGCTGGCTCTCACTTCGCTCGCTGTCCGCCGCTCGCTCGCTCAGCCAAAAATGGCCAGTTTTGGCCCATTTTTGGCCAGTTTTTGGGCAATTCTTGCGTGCCGCGACGAACGACGTGAGCAGAGCAAAACGTCAGCCATCTCAACACCCTGGAACCCCCTTGGTGGCACAGGGCTGGATGGGGCATTCGTATAGCAGGGACGGTGCTGCCTCTCGCTTCGCTCGCTGTCCGCCGCTCGCCGCTCGCTTGCTCAGCGAAAAATGGCCAGTTTTGGCCCGTTTCTGGCCAGTTTTTGGGCATTTCTTGCGTGCCGCGGCGAACGACGTGAGCGGAGCAAAACCCCATCCGTATAGCAAGGACGGTTTGCTTCCTCTCGATTCGCTCACTGTCCGCCGCTCGCTCGCTCAGCCAAAAATGGCCATTTTTGGCCCGTTTTTGGCCAGTTTTGGCCAGTTTTTGGGCAGTTCTTACGTGCTGCGGCGAACGACGTGAGCGGAGCAAAACGTCAGCCATATTCAGCACCCTGGAACCCCCCGGGTGGCACAGGGCTGGATGGGGCGTTCGTATAGCAGGGACGGTGCTGCCTCTCGATTCGCTCGCTGTCCGCCGCTCGCCTCTCGCTCGCTCAGCCAAAAATGGCCAGTTTTGGCCCGTTTTAGGGCCGTTTTGGCCAGTTTTTGGGCAGTTCTTGCGTGTCGCGGCGAACGACGTGAGCGGAGCAAAACGTCAGCCATATCAGCACCCTGGAACCCCGGTGGCACAGGGCTGGATGGGGCGTTCAGATAGCAGGGACGGTGCTGCCTCTCGCCGCTTCGCTGTCCTCCACTTCGCCTTCGCTGTCCTCCCTGTCCGCCGCCGCTTCATTCGCTCAGCCAAAAATGGCCAGTTTTGGCCTGTTTTGGGCTGTTTTGAAAGTTTTTGGGCAGTTCTTTGCGTGTGCGGCTTAACGGCGTGAGCGGAGCAAAACGTAAGCCATCTCAGCACCCTAGAACCCCCCGGGTGGCACAGGGCTGGTTGGGGCGTTCGTATAGCAGGGACGGTGCTGGCTCTCACTTCGTTCGCTGTCCGCCGCTCACTCGCTCAGCCAAAAATGGCCAGTTTTGGCCCATTTTTGGCCAGTTTTTGGGCAGTTCTTGCGTGCCGCGACGAACGACGTGAGCAGAGCAAAACGTCAGCCATCTCAGCACCCTGGAACCCCCCTGGTGGCACAGGGCTGGATGGGGCGTTCGTATAGCAGGGACGGTGCTGCCTCTCGCTTCGCTCGCTGTCCGCCGCTCGCCGCTCGCTTGCTCAGCGAAAAATGGCCAGTTTTGGCCCGTTTCTGGCCAGTTTTTGGGCATTTCTTGCGTGCCGCGGCGAACGCTGTGTGCGGAGCAAAACCCCATCCGTATAGCAAGGACGGTTTGCTTCCTCTCGATTCGCTCACTGTCCGCCGCTCGCTCGCTCAGCCAAAAATGGCCATTTTTGGCCCGTTTTTGGCCAGTTTTGGCCAGTTTTTGGGCAGTTCTTACGTGCTGCGGCGAACGACGTGAGCGGAGCAAAACGTCACCCATATCAGCACCCTGGAACCCCCCGGGTGGCACAGGGCTGGATGGGGCGTTCGTATAGCAGGGACGGTGCTGCCTCTCGATTCGCTCGCTGTCCGCCGCTCACGTCTCGCTCGCTCAGCCAAAAATGGCCAGTTTTGGCCCGTTTTAGGGCCGTTTTGGCCAGTTTTTGGGCAATTCTTGCGTGTCGCGGCGAACGACGTGAGCGGAGCAAAACGTCAGCCATATCAGCACCCTGGAACCCCCCGGGTGGCACAGGGCTAGATGGGGCTTTCGTATAGCAGGGACGGTGCTGCCTCTCGCCCTGGGCTTCGCTGTCCTCCGCTTCGCCTTTCATTTCGCTTCGCTCAGCCAAAATGGCCAGTTTTGGCCCGCTTTTGGGCCGTTTTGGACAGTTTTTGGGCAGTTCTTGCGTGCCGCGGCGAACGACGTGAGCGGAGCAAAACGTCAGCCATCTCAGCACCCTGGAACCCCGGGTGGCACAGGGCTGGATGGGGCGTTCGTATAGCAGGGACGGTGCTGCCTCTCGCTTCGCTCGCTCGCTCAGCCAAAAATGGCCCGTTTTTGCCCGTTTATGGCCAGTTTTTGGGCATTTCTTGCGTGCCGCGGCGAACGACGTGAGCGGAGCAAAACCCCATCCGTATAGCAATGACGGTGTGCTGCCTCTCGCTTCGCTCACTGTCCGCCGCTCGCCGCTCGCTCGCTCAGCCAAAAATGGCCATTTGTGGCCTGTTTTTGGCCAGTTTTCGCCAGTTTTTGGGCAGTTCTTGCGTGCCGCGGCGAACGACGTGAGCGGAGCAAAACGTCAGCCATCTCAGCACCCTGGAACCCCCCGGGTGGCGCAGGGCTGGATGGGGCGTTCGTATAGCAGGGACGGTGCTGCCTCTCGCTTCGCTCGCTGTCCGCCGCTCGCTGCTCACTCTCTCAGCCAAAAATGGCTAGTTTTGGCACGTTTTTGGATTGTTTTGGCCAGTTTTTGGGCAGTTCTTGCGTGCCGCGGCGAACGACGTGAGCGGAGCAAAACGTCAGCCATCTCAGCACCCTGGAACCCCCGGTGGCACAAGGCTGGATGGGGCGTTCAGATAGCAGGGACGGTGCTGCCTCGCGCCGCTCGCTGTCCGCCGCTTCGCCCGGCCGCATTTCGCTCAGCCAAAAATGGCCAGTGTTGGTCCCGTTTTTGGGCCGCTTTTGGCCAGTTTTGGGCAGTTCTTGCGTGCCTGGGCGAACGACGTGAGCGGAGTAAAACGTCAGCCATCTCAGCACCCTGGAACACCCCAGGTGGCACAAGGCTGGATGGGGCGTTCAGATAGCAGGAACGGTGCTGCCTCGCGCCGCTTCGCTATCCTCCGCTCGGCCATTTCGTTTCGCTTCAGCCAAAAATGGCCAGTTTTGGCCCGTTTTTGGCCAATTTTTCCAGTTTTTGGGCAGTTCTTGCGTGCCGCGGCGAACGACGTGAGCGGAGCAAAACGTCAGCCATCTCAGCACCCTGGAACCCCCCGGGTGTCACAGGGCTGGATGGGGCGTTCGTATAGCATGGACGGTGCTGCCTCTCGCTTCGCTCGCTGTCCGCCGCTTGCTGCTCGCTCGCTCAGCCAAAAATGGCTAGTTTTGGCCCGTTTTTGGGTTGTTTTGGCCAATTTTTGGGCAGTTCTTGCGTGCCGCGGCGAACGACGTGAGCGGAGCAAAACGTAAGCCATCATAGCACCCAGGAACCCCCTGGGTGGCACAGGGCTGAATGGGGCGTTCGTATAGCAGGGACGGTGCTGCCTCTCGCTTCGGTCGCTGTCCTCCGCTCGCCTCTCGCTAGCTCAGCCAAAAATGGCCCATTGTGGACCGTTTTTGGCCAGTTTTCCCAGTTTTTTGGCAGTTCTTGCGTGCCGCGGAGAACGACATGAGCGGAGCAAAACGACAGCCATCTAAGCACCCTGGAACCCCCCGGGTGGCACAGGGCTGGATGGTGCATTCGTATAGCAGGGATGGTGCTGCCTCTCGCTTCGTTCGCTGTCTGCCGCTCGCTACTCGCTTGCTCAGCCAAAAATGGCTAGTTTTGGCCCGTTTTTGGGCTGTTTTGGCCAGATTTTGGGCAGTTCTTGCGTGCTGCGGCGAACGACGTGAGCGGAGCAAAACGACAGCCATCTCAGCACCCTGGAACCCCCCTGGTGGCACAAGGCTGGATGGGGCGTTCGTATAGCAGGGACGGTGCTGCCTCTCGCTTCGCTCGCTGTCCGCCGCTCGCTGCTCACTTGCTCAGCCAAAAATGGCCAGTTTTGGCCCGTTTTTGGGCCGTTTTAGCCTGTTTTTGGGCAGTTCTTGCGTGCCGCGGCGAACAACATGAGCGGAGCAAAACGTCCGCCATTTCAGCACCATGGAACCCCCCGGGTGGCACAGGGCTGGATGGGGCGTTCGTATAGCAGTGAGGGTGCTGCCTCTCGCTTCGCTTGCTGTCCACCGCTCGCCACTCGCTCGCTCAGCCAAAAATGGCGAGTTTTGGCCAGTTTTCCCAGTTTTTGGGCAGTTCTTGCGTGCCGCGGCGAACAACGTGAGCGGAGCAAAACGTCAGCCATCTCAGCACCCTGGAACCCCCCGGGTGGCACAGGGCTGGATGGGGCGTTCGTATAGCGGGGACGGTGCTGCCTCTCGCTTCGGTCGCAGTCCACCGCTCGTCGCTCGCTCGCTCAGCCAAAAATGGCCAGTTTTGGCCCGTTTTTGGCCAGTTTTGGCCAGTTTTTGGGCAGTTCATGCGTGCCGCGGCGAACGACGTGAGCGGAGCAAAACTTCAGCCATCTCAGCACCCTGGAACCCCCCGGGTGACACAGGGCTGGATGGGGCGTTCGTATAGCAGGGACGGTGCTGCCTCTCGCTTCGCTCGCTGTCCGCCGCTCGTCGCTCGCTCGCTCAGCAAAAAATGGCCAGTTTTGGCCCGTTTATGGGCCGTTTTGGCCAGTTTTTGGGCAGTTCTAGCATGCCGCGGCGAACGACGTGAGCGGAGCAAAACGTCAGCCATCTCGTCACCCTGGAACCCCCCGGGTGGCACAAGGCTGGGTGGGGTGTTCGTATAGCAGGGACGGTGCTGCCTCTCGCGCTTCGCTCGCTGTCCGCCGTTCGCCGCTCGCTCAGCCAAAAATGGCCAGTTTTGGCCCGTTTTTGGGCCGTTTTGGCCAGTTTTTGGGCAGTTCTTGCGTGCCGCGGCGAACGACGTGAGCGGAGCAAAACGTCACCCATCTCAGCACCCTGAAACCCCCCGGGTGGCACAGGGCTGGATGGGGCGTTCGTATAGCAGGGATGGTGCTGCCTCTCGCTTTGCTCGCTGTCCTCCGCTCGCCGCTCGCTCGCTCAGCCAAAAATGGCCAGTTTTGGCCTATTTTTGGGCCGTTTTGGACTGTTTTTGGGCAGTTCTTGCGTGCCACGACGAACGACGTGAGCGTAGCAAAACGTCAGCCATCTCAGCACCCTGGAACCCCCCGGGTTGCACAGGGCTTGATGGGGCATTCGTATAGCAGGGACGGTGCTGCCTCTCGCTTCGCACGCTCTCCGCCAATCGCTGCTCGCTCGCTTAGCCAAAAATGGCTAGTTTTGGCCCGTTTTTGGGCAGTTTTGGCCAGTTTTTGGGCATTTCTTGTGTGCCGCGGCGAACGACGTGAGCGGAGCAAAATGTCAGCCATCTCAGCACCCTGGAACCCCCCGGGTGGCACAGGGCTGGATGGGGCGTTCGTATAGCAGGGACGGTGCTGCCTCTCGCTTCGCTCGCTGTCCACCGCTCGCCGCTCGCCCGCTCAGCCAAAAATGGCTAGTTTTGGCCCGTTTTTGGGTTGTTTTGGACAGTTTTTGGGCAGTTCTTGCGTGCCGCAGCGAACGACGTGAGCGGAGCAAAACGTCAGCCATCTCAGCACCCAAGAACCCCCTTGGTAGTACAGGGCTGGATGGGGCGTTCGTATAGCAGGGACGGTGCTGCCTCTCGCTTCGCTCGCTGTCTGCCGCTCGCTGCTCGCTCGCTCAGCCAAAAATGGCTAGTCTTGGCCCGTTTTTGGGTTGTTTTGGCCAGTTTTTGGGCAGTTCTTGCGTGCCGCGGCGAACGACGTGAGCGGAGCAAAACGTCAGCCATCTCAGCACCCTGGAACCCCCCGGGTGGCACAGGGATGGTTGGGGCGTTCGTATAGCAGGGACGGTGCTGCCTCTCACTTCGCCCATTGTCTGTCCGCCGCCGCCCTTTCGCTCAGCTCAGCCAAAATGGCCAATTTTGGCCAGTTTTGGCCAGTTTTTGGTAGTTCTTGCGTTCGCGGTGAACGGCGTGAGCGAGCAAAGCGTCAGCCATCTCAGCACCCTTGAACCCCGGTGGCACAGGGCTGGATGGGGCATTCAGATAGCAGGGGACGGTGCTGCCTCTCGCTTACCTCGCTGTTCGTTTCCGCCTTCGCGGCTTCGCTCAGCCAAAATGGCCAGTTTTGGCTCGTTTTTTTGTCAAGTTTTGGCAAGTTTTTGGGCAGTTCTTGCGTACACGGGCGAACGACGCGAGCGGAGGAAAACGTCAGCCATCTCAGCACCCTGGAACCCCGGGTGGCACAGGGCTGGATGGGGCGTTCAGATATCAGGGACGGTGCTGCCCTCGCTTCGCTTTCGCTGTCCGCCGTCCGCGGGCTTCTCGCTCAGCCAAAAATGGCCAGTTTTGGCCAGTTTTTGGGCAGTTCTTGCGTGCCGCGGCGAACGACATGAGCGGTGCAAAACGTCAGCCAGCTTAGCACCCTGGAACCCCCCGGGTGGCACAGGGCTGGATGGGGCGTTCGTATAGCAGGGACGTTACTGCCTCTCGCTTCGCTCGCTGTCCTCGGCTCGATGCTCGCTCGCTCAGCCAAAAATGGCTAGTTTTGGCCCGTTGTTAGGCTGTTTCGGCCAGTTTTTGGGCAGTTCTTGCGTGCCGCGGCGAACGACGTGAGCGGAGCAAAACGTAAGCCATCTCAGCACCCTGAAAACCCCCGGGTGGCATATGGCTGGATGGGGCGTTCGTATAGCAGGGACGGTGCTGCCTCTCGCTTCGCTCGTTGTCCGCTGCTCGCTTGCTCAGCCAAAAATGGCCAGTTTTGGCCCGTTTCTGGCCAGTTTTTGGGCAGTTCTTGCGTGCCGCGGCGAACGACGTGAGCGGAGTAAAACGTCAGCCATCTCAGCACCCTTGAACCCCCTGGGTGGCACAGGGCAGGATGGGGCATTCGTATAGCAGGGACGGTGCTGCCTATCGCTTCGCTCGCTGTCCGCCGCTCGCCGCTCGCTCGCTCAGCCAAAAATGGCCAGTTTTTGCCCGTTTATGGGCCGTTTTCGCCAGTTTTTTGGCAGTTCTAGCATGCCGCGGCGAACGACGTGAGCGGAGCAAAACTTCAGCCATCTCGGCACCCTAGAACCCCCCGGGTGGCACAGGGCTGGATGGGGCGTTCGTATAGCAGGGACGGTGCTGCCTCTCGCTTCGCTCGCTGTCCGCCGCTCGCCGCTCGCTTGCTCAGCCAAAAATGGCCAGTTTTGGCCCGTTCTTGGCCAGTTTTGGCCCGTTCTTG
>LS990919.1:28710676-28730676 GCA_900464855.2 Musa schizocarpa
CGCTCGCTCAGCCAAAAATGGCCAGTTTTGGCCCGTTTATGGGCCGTTTTGGCCAGATTTTTTTGGGCAGTTCTTGCATGCCGCGGGCGAACGACGTGGCGAGCAAAACGTCAGCCATCTCAGCACCCTGGAACCCCGGGTGGCACAGGGCTAGATGGGGTGTTCGATATAGCAGGGACGGTGCTGCTTCTTGCTTCGCTCGCTGTCGCCCGCCGGCGCTTTCCTTTCGCTCAGCCAAAATGGCCAGTTTTGGCCCGTTTTGAACGTTTTGGCCAGTTTTTTTTGGGCAGTTCTTGCGTGCGTCGCGGCTTAACGACTTGAGTGGAGCAAAACGTCAGCCATCTAAGCACCCTGGAACCCCGGGTGGCACAGAGCTGGATGGGGCATTCAGATAGCAGGGGACGGTGCTGCCTCTCGCCAGCCATTTCGCTGTCCTCCGGCTTCGCCGGCTTCGCTCACTCAGGCCAAAATGGCCAGTTTTGGCCCGTTTTTGGGCCGTTTTGGCCAGTTTTTGGGCAGTTCTTGCGTGCCGCGGCGAACGACATGAGCGGAGCAAAACGTCAGCCATCTCAGCACCCTGGAAGCCCCCGGGTGGCACAGGGCTGGATGGGGTGTTCGTATAGCAGGGACGGTGCTGCCTCTCGCTTTGCTCGCTGTCCACCGCTCGCCGCTCGCTAGCTCAACTAAAAATGGCTAGTTTTGGCCCGTTTTTGGGTTGTTTTGGCCAATTTTTGGGCAGTTCTTGCGTGCCGCGGCGAACGACGTGAGCGGAGCAAAACGTCAGCCATCTCAGCACCCTGGAACCCTCGGGTGGCACAGGGCTGGATGGGGCGTTCGTATAGCAGGGACGGTGCTGCCTCTGACTTCGCTCGCTGTCTGCCGCTCGCCGCTCGCTCGCTCAGCCAAAAATGGCTAGTTTTGGCCCGTTTTTGGGATGTTTTGGCCAGTTTTTGGGCAGTTCTTGCGTGCCGCGGCGAACGACGTGAGCGGAGCAAAACGTCAGCCATCTCAGCACCCTGGAAACCCCGGGTGGCATAGGGCTGGAATGGGCGTTCGTATAGCAGTGACGGTGCTGCCTCTCGCTTCGCTCGCTGTCCGCCGATCGCTGCTCGCTCGCTCAGCCAAAAATGGCTAGTTTTGGCCCGTTTTTGGGTTGTTTTGGCTAGTTTTTGGGCAGTTCTTGCGTGCCGTGGCGAACGACGTGAGCGGAGCAAAACATCAGCCATCTCAGCACCCTGGAACCCCCGGGTGGCACAGGGCTGGATGGGGCGTTCGTATAGCAGGGACGGTGCTGCCTCTCACTTTGCTCGCTGTCCGCCGGTCGCCGCTCGCGCGCTCAGCCAAAAATGGCCAGTTTTGGCCCGTTTCTGGTAAGTTTTGGCTAGTTTTTGGGCAGTTCTTGCGTGCCGCGGTGAACGACGTGAGCGAAGCAAAGCGTTAGCCATCTCAGCACCCTTGAACCCCCCGGTTGGCAACAGGGCTGCATGGGGCGTTCGTATAACAGGGACGGTGCTGCCTCTCGCTTCGCTAGCTGTCCGCTGCTTGCCGCTCGCTCGCTCAGCCAAAAATGGCCAGTTTTGGCCCGTTTCTGGCCAATTTTGGCTAGTTTTTGGGCAGTTCTTGCGTGCCGCGGCGAACGACGCGAGCGGAGCAAAACGTCAGCCATCTCAGCTCCCTAGAACCCCCCGGGTGGCACAGGGCTGGATGGGGCGTTCGTATATCAGGGACGGTGCTGCATCTCGCTTCGCTCGCTGTCCGCCGCTCTCCGCTTGCTCGCTCAGCCAAAAATGGCAGTTTTGGCCCGCTTTTGACCAGTTTTTGGTCAGTTCTTGCGTGCCGCGGCGAACGATGTGTACGGAGCAAAACGTCAGCCATCTCAGCACCCTGGAACCCCCCAGGTGGCATAGGGCTGGATGGGGCGTTCGTATAGCAGGGACGGTGCTGCCTCTCACATTGCTCGCTGTCCTCCGCTCGCTGCTCGCTCGCTCAGCCAAAAATGGCTAGTTTTGGCCCGTTTCTGGGCTGTTTCGGCCAGTTTTTGGGCAGTTCTTGCGTGCCGCGGCGAACGACGTGAGCGGAGCAAAACGTCAGCCATCTCAGCACCCTGAAAACCCCCGGGTGGCACAGGGCTGGATGGGGCGTTCGTATAGCAGGGACGGTGCTGCCTCTCGCTTCGCTCGCTATCCGCCGCTCGCTTGCTCAGCCAAAAATGGCTAGTTTGGGCCCGTTTCTGGCCAGTTTTTGTGCAGTTCTTGCATGCCGCGGCGAACGACGTGAGCGGAGCAAAACCACATCCATATAGCAGGGACGGTGTGCTGCCTCTCGCTTCGCTCGCTGTCCGCCGCTCGCCGCTCGCTCGCTCAGCCAAAAATGGCCAGTTTTGGCCGGTTTTTGGGCAGTTCTTGTGTTCCGCGGCGAACGACGTGAGCGGAGCAAAACGTCAGCCATCTCAGCACCCAGGAACCCCCCGGGTGGCACAGGGCTGGATGGGGCGTTCGTATAGCAGGGACGGTGCTGCCCTCTTTCGCCATTTCGCCCGCCGCTTTCGCCAGCCAAAATGGCCAGTTTTGGCCCGTTTTTGGACCGTTTTGGCCAGTTTTTGGGCAGTTCTTGCGTGCCACGGCGAACGACGTGAGCGGAGCAAAACGTCAGCCATCTCAGCACCCTGGAACCCCCCGGGTGGCACAGGGCTGGATGGGGCGTTCGTATAGCAGGGACGGTGCCAGTTTTGGCCCCGGCCCTTTCTTGCGCCAGTTTTTGGGCAGTTCTTACGTGCCGCGGCGAACGACGTGAGCGGAGTAAAACATCATTGAACATAGCACCTTGGAACCCCCCGGGTGGCACAACGGAGTAAATGGCCATTCGTATTGCAGGGACGGTGCTGCCTCTCGCTTCGCTCGCTGTCCGCCGCTCGCCGCTCGGTCGCTCAGCCAAAACTGGCCAGCTTTTGGGCTGTTTTGGCCAGTTTTTGGGCAGTTCTTGTGTTCCGCGGCGAACGACGTGAGCGGAGCAAAACGTCAGCCATCTCAGCACCCTTGAACCCCCCAGCTGGCACAGGGCTGGATGGGGCGTTCGTATAGCAGGGACGGTGCTGCCTCTCGCTTCGCTCGCTGTCCGCCGCTCGCCGCTCACTCGCTCAACCAAAAATGGCCAGTTTTGGCCCGTTTTTGGCCAGTTTTGGCTAGTTTTTGGGCATTTCTTGCGTGCCGCGGCGAACGACGCGAGCGGAGCAAAACATCAACCATCTCAGCACCCTGGAACCCCCCGGGTGGCACAGGGCTGGATGGGGCGTTAAATATATCAGGGGCGGTGCTGCCTCTCGCGGCTCGCTGTCCTCCGCTTCGCCGCTTCGCTTCGCTCAGCCAAAAATGGCCAGTTTTGGCCCGTTTTTTGTTTTTTCCCAGTTTTTTGGGCAGTTCTTGCGTGTTGGCCGAACGGCGTGGCGAGCAAAACGTCAGCCATCTCAGCACCCTGGAACCCCCCAGGTGGCATAGGGCTGGATGGGGCGTTCGTATAGCAGGGACGGTGCAGCCTCTCGCTTCGCTCGCTTTCCGCCGCTCGCTGCTCGCTCGCTCAGCCAAAAATGGCTAGTTTTAGGCCCTTTTTTGGGTTGTTTTGGCCTGTTTTTGGGCAGTTCTTGCGTGCCACGGCGAACGACGTGAGCGGAGCAAAACGTCAGCCATCTCAGCACCCTGGAACCCCCCGGGTGGCATAGGGCTGGATGGGGCGTTCGTATAGCAGGGACGGTGCTGCCTCTCGCTTCGCTCGCTGTCCACCGCTCTCCGCTCGCTCAGCAAAAAATGGCCAGTTTTGGCCCGTTTTTGGGCTGTTTTGGCCAGTTTTTGGGCAGTTCTTGCGTGCCGCGGCGAACGACGTGAGCGGAGCAATACGTCAGCCATCTCAGCACCCTGGAACCCCCCGGGTGGCACAGGGCTGGATGGGGCGTTCGTATAGCAGGGACGGTGCTGCCTCTCGCCGCTCGTTGTCCCCGCTTCGCTGCTTTCTTTCGCTCAGCCAAAATGGCTAGTTTTGGCCTGTTTTTTAGGTTGTTTTGGCCAGTTTTGGGCAGTTCTTGCGTGCAGCGGCGAACGGCGTGAGCGGAGGAACGTCAACCATCTCAGCACCCTGGAACCCCGGGTGGCACAGGGCTGGATGGGGCGTTAGATATAACAGGGGACGGTGCTGCCTCTCACTTCGCTCGCTGTCCGCCGCTCGCCGCTCACTCGCTCAGCCAAAAATGGCCAGTTTTTGCCCGTTTCTGGCCAGTT
This sequence comes from Musa schizocarpa, assembly GCA_900464855.2. Classification (NCBI taxonomy): domain Eukaryota; kingdom Viridiplantae; phylum Streptophyta; class Magnoliopsida; order Zingiberales; family Musaceae; genus Musa; species Musa schizocarpa. Next base: position 28,714,945 of record LS990919.1, read on the forward strand.
TTGGCCAGTTTTTGGGCAGTTCTTGCGTGCCGCGGCGAACGACCTGAGCGGAGCAAAACGTCAGCCATCTTAGCACCCTGGAACCCCCCGGGTGGCACAGGGCTGGATGGGGCGTTCGTATAGCAGGTACGGTGCTGCCTCTCGCTTCGCTCGCTATCCTCCGCTCGCTGCTCGCTCGCTCAGCCAAAAATGGCTAGTTTTGGCCCGTTTCTAGGCTGTTTCGACCAGTTTTTGGGCAGTTCTTGCGTGCCGCGGCGAACGACGTGAGCGGAGCAAAATGTCAGCCATCTCAGCACCCTGAAACCCCCCGTGTTGTCACGGACAAACTTCTAAACAGGGTGTTTGATGTAATGCTTATGTATGTCCGTGTCTTTTGGTATGTTCATGCATTGTACAGCATGTAGGGGGACGGCCGAAGGCTTGATAGTCCCATTTTAGTTGGGTCGGTGGCCACTTTAGGCTTGTAAATAAATGTTGTGTCATGTGGACACGTGTGAGTGATTTTCGGTCTGTAATGGACCATTTTACCGTTTGTTGTGCAACTGTTCAGAGCTTGTAAGTTTGTTTGTAATTTGCATTGTCTATAAAGTATTTTTCGGAGATGTTTGCTTGTGGATCCCAAGTGAGGTCTTTTCTCTGTCCTGTTCTCTCTTTTGTGGGACCTAAGGGACGATGAGAGGCTTCGGGGAGGCTGACCCTTGCGGACGGACACGCAAGGGTGCCGCACGACTTAGGCAAAACCAGCTAAGTCCGTGACATATGGTATCTGAGCGGGACAAGCACTCATAGAAACACTTAGCATGCAAACGTGGGGGACCTAGCAGGACTGCTTTGAGGGCAGTCAGCACACGTGCAACCGTTTGGGGGAAAATGGGCATGGAGATGTTGGGAAGAGGAGTCGCTCAGAGGAGCGGGCATATGAGATTGACAATCAGAGGAATTGCCAACCCTTGGCGCAAGAGGCACCACGAGAACAGACAAGCTTGGAAGAATGTGAAGCGCACAAAGGTTGGGATGGTTGAGTTTGAGCTACGGCTCAACGTTGACAACTATACTTGATGGTGCTCAAGGCAAGCGAGGTGCTTGGTAAAGGATGAGACCATCCAAGGTGGAATGAGTTACTTAACGACCAAAAGAGTTATGCAAAAGCTCACAGAGGTGAGGGGAATTGCTAGCTCGAAGAATTTGGTACTCATACATGGGCTTGTATGCGGACGGACGGAATGTTTCGGGCCATCCCAAAGGCGATCAAACTTCGGGCCATGGAGCATTGAAACTTTCTTCGGCATGCAAAGGATACATCCGTAGGAGGCTGAATGGTGCAACTAGTTCAGCATGTTGCTAGGCCCCGAGGGGTGTAGCGAGGGTTGTATTGACGCGGAGTCGCAATCTAGCAAGTGTGTTTGCAGGAGGCAGAACAATGCACAGTTTGTTCAGCAGATGGGAGTAGTCCAAGGGGATGGTGGTCTCCAAACGAAGAGAGATGTTGCTCCAATAGGACAGTTATCCAGGAGGAGAAGTCCCGCTCTCTAGAGGAGAATCATGTGGGGACGGACCTCACTAGTTGAGGAGGAGTACCTCAACAAACAACAACTCCACGAAGCTCAATGGGCTGAGCAAGCGATTTAGGAGTCATCGCGATGATCTCGCTTGAGAGAATGCATTGGTGGATGCATTTGCGAGATCAAGGGGGGGAGTGACCCAAGGCAACACAAATGAAGGCACACTTGGAGTCGATCGGGAGATCGGACTCAAGGGAGGGCTGATCCGGGAATGGTGGGCGAGGGCCACCATCAACTCAATGCAAAAGCGAGGAGCGGAGCAACTTGGGTGTAACTTGGTGAAGTACCCAAGCCGCTTGAAGGGAGCCAGCATAAAAGTTGGAACATGGGCGAGAGGCACAGTGCTTTCCTTAGACAGAGGTCAAGGACATGAACTCTTGTAGAGGCAAGAGTAAGATCATGTTGTTCCATGGGTCCTTCATTTCGACGGAGGCGGACTCATCTTGCATGATGCCAAAGACGAAGGGAGCCGGGGCATATGCACCTTATCTCGGAGGAGCATTTGATGGAGGAACTAAAAGGCGACTCAATTTCATGGAGGCGAAGTTGGGATCGAAGGCCTTAGCACGGGGCAAGAGGATGCAGAGGCGGGTACTCTTGAAGAATATGCAACATGTTGTCATTCAAGTTGCTATAAAGGAGGCGGTGCATGCTTAAGATTGTCTTTGGTAGGGGTAGAGGCCCAGGATCCAGACAATGGTGCACTAATTGCAGCGAAGTCGGGGGACTTTGGGAGCTACTAGGCGATGGACTATCCTAGAGCGGTGCTTCATCGTGGTGTGACCCAAGAGTGGGTGGATGAAGGTCGATTGCCAGAGGAGCGAACAAAATCGGAAGGTAGAGGAGACCCTAACGATGTATTGGCGAGAGGCCACACATGGAGGGTTCACAATTCGAAGTTTTTCCACAAGGATCGAATGCAATAGAGATGTCATCGGGGAGGCGACATGGTGCAGCGGATCGTGGTGGAACAGTTCGTGGCAATGCGATTCACACAACCTAGCCCCGTGAGGGACTAGATCATACGGAGGTATGATTGGGAGCTACTGGAAGCTCCACTTCGGTGAACAACACGACGGCAAGAAGGGCTATGGATTCAAGGAGTGAAAGCCATGGTACCGCAGAGGCGGGTCTTCCGTGCGTGCATCGAATTTTGCATCGGATGAAAGCCTTGGTCATCAGCATATGGGGGCTATGTTCCACCAAGGGAAAAGTTCGAATGCAAGTACCAGTGAGTCCCATGGGAGGGACTTGATCATACAGCGGTATGATCGAAGCAGCTGGAGAGTTGGACTGCTCCAGAGCTCATATTCGCTTAAGGGAGCCCGACAAGTCGAGGACAAGGTCGAGTGTTTAACGTTGCTACCAAGGAAGCTAAGGAGAACAGAATCAGTGCAAACCCTACAACGTGATGGCAGAGGCCGTGCATGGGAGTTGCAGTCGTCTCTCCATCGACCGTGACGGATGCTTGGAGAACACAGAGGTGTTGAAGCGGGGGGTCGAAGGGGCGAGGAAGCGACGACGAGTCCAGAGGGACTTAGCTACCCAAAATCAAGCATAAGTTAGAATGGAGGTGGACTCGGAGGAGTGCCACGAGAGACATTTCTACCGATCGTGAAGAAAAGGGATGCAGATGGAGGCGACGGATAGTAGTGCCACGCGCATGGCAGCGCCATGGTACCAGCAGAGGGGACTTCCGTGAAAGTCATTGATCCCTTGCTCTCATGGAGGGAGAGAGCTTGGTCGTAAAAGGGGCGAGGAGGTGGAGCATGCAGAGGCAAACTCAAGCACCGAGATAAGACCCGAAAGGGCAAAGGCCAAGGAACTTCGTGAAGACCGGTGTCAATGAGTTTCTCATCAAGATAGTCGAAAGTGAAGGACTTGGGTCATGCAAGAGTGCACCGACTAAGGAACGAAGTAGTCAAGATCTGTGATGTTGTACCTTCGCTACTCAGGGGGTAAGGCGGCAGGGTTGATGGAGAAGACGGTACAATCCCGAGGCTAACCAAATCTATTAGAGAATTACTCAAGTTGGGGTGAAAACTTCCTACATTCCGAAGTTCAATGGCATTGAGAAGGTGAATCACAGTAGCTAACTCAATGCAAGGAGTGCAAAGACTTCAAGTGCTTTAGAAGTGTGAGCAAAGAGCGGTGAAAGGCCAGAACCAGCTCGATGCATGGAGTACAACCTCGAGGAGGCGGCTTAAGTCAAGTAACCTTTGCCTTCTCAACCCTTAAGAGAATGGGCTAAACCTGAAAGTACCCCAATTCTCTTATCTATCCAACAGAGGAGCTCTGCAAAAGTTCAAAGACCCTTCGAAGATAATGGAAGACAATAGTTGTCAAATCCTCACCAATGGTGATGGGTGTTCGAGAGTAGATTGTCCACTTCATTTCCCAAATTTAAAATGCCAATCGAAAAGCGGAAGTGATGCGAACCTACTTGGATGTGACAACTAAGTGAAAGAAGAGTCAATGAGCAAATTTTGTGGAGGAAGGACCCAAATCTTCAGAAGTTTGCGAGACGATGCTCGTTAAAAGCTTCAACAAGCATCCACCCGTTCAAGCAAAGCAAGAGGCATTTGAGAGCGCAAATAAGGATGGTCTTTTCCTTCATTTGAAGGATCCGCAGGAATCAACAAGGATCAACACAACTCAGCCAACCCCACACCGGAGTCGAGTCATTGGTGAGTTGAAGCAGCATGGCGGATCAAAAGGTTCGACTACTCGAAAACGACATGTGGAGAGCAGTTGGGAGCCAAGGGGACGATTGCACCGGGAGCAGAAGATTGAAGACTTCGGTAGAGGCAAGGAGTTGCAGTGTCGACAAAGGCTTCGACGAGGACGTCGAAGGAATAAGTGGGGGAGAATGTCACGGACAAACTTCTAAACAGGGTGTTTGATGTAATGCTTATGTATGTCTGTGTCTTTTGGTATGTTCATGCATTGTACAGCATGTAGGGGGACGGCCGAAGGCTTGATAGTCCCATTTTAGTTGGGTCGGTGGCCGCTTTAGGCTTGTAAATAAAGGTTGTGTCATGTGGACACGTGTGAGAGATTTTCGGTCTATAATGGACCATTTTACCCTTTGTTGTGCAACTGTTCAGAGCTTGTAAAGTTTGTTTCTAATTTGCATTGTCTATAAAGTGTTTTTCGGAGATGTTTGCCTGTGGTTCCCGAGTGAGGCCTTTTCTCTATCCTGTTCTCTCTTTTGTGGGACCTAAGGGACCATGGGAGGCTTCGGGGACGCTGACCCTTGCGGACGGACACGCAAGGGTGCCGCACGACTTAGGCAAAACCAGCTAAGTCCGTGACAGGGTGGCACAGGGCTGGATGAGGCGTTCGTATAGCAGGGACGGTGCTGCCTCTCGCTTCGCTCGCTGTCCGCCGCTCGCCGCTCGCTTGCTCAGCCAAAAATGGCCAGTTTTGGCCCGTTTCTGGCCAGTTTTTGGGCAGTTCTTGTGTGCCGCGGTGAACGACGTGAGCGGAGCAAAACCCCATCCATATAGCAGGGACGGTGTGCTGCCTCTCACTTCGCTCGCTGTCCGCCGCTCGCCGCTCGCTCGCTCAGCCAAAAATGGCCAGTTTTGGCCCGTTTTTGGGCAGTTCTTGCGTGCCGCGGCGAACGACGTGAGCGGAGCAAAACGTCAGCCATCTCAGCACCCTGGAACCCCCCTGGTGGCACAGGGCTGGATGGGGCGTTCGTATAGTAGGGACGGTGCTGCCTCTCGCTTCGCTCGCTGTCCGCCGCTCGCCGCTCGTTTGCTCAGCCAAAAATGGTCAATTTTGGCCTGTTTTTGGCCTGTTTTAGGCATATTTTGGCCAGTTTTTAGGTAGTTCTTGCGTGCTGCGGCGAATGACGTGAGTGAAGCAAAACGTCAGCCAATAATGGCCAGTTTTGGTCTGTTTTTGGCCTGTTTATGGGCTGTTTTTCCTTCGATTGAAATCTTCTTCTTCCTTGTGTGGACAACAATGCGTAGCTCTGTAATTCTTCGTGCACGGCGGTGTCTTGTCATCGATTGCCTTGTTTGATCGGCCACATGAGTCTTTGTTGCTCGTGGTTGGCGATGGGCTGTCCGATGGGATGACTGTGTCGGCATTTGAGCGGTGATGGATTTGTATGCCGCGGTGGGCTCCCTGTTTTGTGCAGTTGACCACCGACGTTGCAAGTCTCTTCAATGGTACTCTGTTAAAACAGAGATGTGTGTGTTGCCTGTACAATCTACCTAGTTCCTTTGGAAATAGACATTGTTTACCTCGCTTATCCACTTCTCATGTCCTATACGAATGAGGAGTGTCGATGTCCGTGCACCTTGTGTGTCCTCGAACGATGTCATGTCTCAGACCTCTCGTCTCGAGTGGCTCCATTGTTCACGTGAGTGCTCTTGGATGCAGTGGATAAGAATGTACCATGGGTCTTTGGACTCTTGGTACATGATCGGTTGGCTTTCTTGGTCGCCCTTCGACGGATGACAGCCTTCCCATCATTGCCCCCCTTTCCCTTGTGGTAATGGGTCGGCATGTTGGGCTTGGCGTCATAGAGGACGTGCTACCTGGTTGATCCTGCCAGTAGTCATATGCTTGTCTCAAAGATTAAGCCATGCATGTGTAAGTATGAACTATTTCAGACGGTGAAACAGCGAATGGCTCAGCCAAAAATGGCCAGTTTTGGCCCGTTTTTGGCCAGTTTTGGCCAGTTTTTGGGCAGTTCTTGCGTGCCGTGGCGAACGACGTGAGCAAAGCAAAACGTCAGCCATCACAGCACCCTGGAACCCCCCGGGTGGCACAGGGCTGGATGGGGCGTTCGTATAGCAGGGACGGTGCTGCCTCTCACTTCGCTCGCTGTCCGCTGCTCGCTCGCTCAGCCAAAAATGGCCAGTTTTGGCCCTTTTTGGGCCGTTTTGGCCAGTTTTTGGGCAGTTCTTGCGTGCCGCGGTGAACGACGTGAGCGGAGCAAAACGTCAGCCATCTCAGCACCCTGGAACCCCCCGGGTGGTGTAACATCCCATTAGTCCCACATCGGAAGTGGGCAGTGTGTGTGATTAGCTTATAAGGGCCTGATGAGTGTACTACGTTACCTCCCGCTTAAGCATTTTGGTCCGTGGTTGCAAGGACCAAAATGGAGTTATTGGACAGTTAGCTCATCAGACCCGGGTCGTGACATTTGGTATCAGAGCCGACCTAGCATTTGGGCAGGGTGAGAGGGCTCGAGTAGGAAAGGGCTACCTATGGATGGAGTCAAAGAACTCATCACGGCGTGGAGCCACCACTGAGTTAAACCTCACATGCACTGTGCTAGGGTTCGATCTGGGATATGTCTGGCCTTGACGAGGACGTCAAGCTAATTGAGTTGGGGATAATGTAACATCCCATTAGTCCCACATCGGAAGTGGGCAGTGTGTGTGATTAGCTTATAAGGGCCTGATGAGTGTACTACGTTACCTCCCACTTAAGCATTTTGGTCCGTGGTTGCAAGGACCAAAATGGAGTTATTGGACAGTTAGCTCATCAGACCCGGGTCGTGACATTTCACTGATGATTTTGCTTCGAAATCACTGATGATTTTGCTTCGAAATGTTCCATATGCCGTTGATATGCTTCGGAACATTTTATATGCCATTGATAAGCTCCGATATGTTTCCTTTGTTACTGATATGCTCCAATTACTCTATGCCCCAATCTGTTAGGAACCAAATATGTAAGATTGAAAGGACAATTGTGTTTCTACTCTTAATGATATTATGTCTACGAAATCGTATATTCTGCCTTGTATTTTGGAACTGTACCTCTTTGGAAGTTGTACTATTTTGATATGGATATGTTAGTCACTTGCTGAGCTCTTTATGCTCACCCCGTTTGTTGATAAATTTTTCAGGATAGCATATTGCTTGCTTAAATGTTAAGATTGGGCCGAGGTGTGGAAAGTTTAGAAGATTTTGGACAGATCTTTGTTAGCATATGTGTATTTGTTGTATAAGATACTCTGCATCTTATGAAATGTGACGATGAATCTAAACCCGTGATTTTTTGTGTAAGATAAAGGATCCCTCATGTATAGGATTTTGGTATGTTAAGTTATATTCGTGTAATGATATGATCTTATGATAATCGTTGGTTTGGTGACTGCATAGACTTCCCCATTTGTGAATTTATGTTGTGGTTATTATTTTGATGAGTTGAGTTCTGATTGTATGAATTATCGAGTGATGTGTGGTATGTTTATGAAATGCACAGGGTTATGAATTTGTAGACTATAGAGGTGAAATTTTGATCTGAATGTTTTCTTAGTGACCTCAAATGTGTGCTTGGATCCTGGGTTAGTTATGATGTAAATTTTAAATATTGTCGATATATTTTTTAGGGGCGTGACAGAGGTGGTATCAGAGCATTGTTTGAGGATCACTGAAATATTTGATGTGTTGACGTGCAAAATATATTGAGGTCCAGTGATAATGATTGGTGGAAATTTTCCTTGATGCATTTTAGGAACCTAGGATGATGAGGACATATGGTCCTCCTATTTCATTTGTTTCTGATTAATTAAGAGGGATGAAAGGGTTGATCGAGGATACAAAATCAGAGTAGCGTGATGAAAACATGGTGAACCAAATTTCATTGGTGGTAGAAAAACGGATGATGCAAACAGAGAAGATATTTGATCTACAAAATTGTTCTAATGATCGAAAGAATTCTTTTGCCACCTTATATTGGAGGTAGAGACTGATCATTAATGGCAACAAAGAAAATAATTTTTGGAGATCAGTGTTACGAATGATAAGGACAAGTTTACTAATAAAAATATGATTGGAAATGAATCAGAAAGTAATAACAAGAGTGTCAAGACATTTGGATTTGAAAAGGAAAGTCATCGCAAAAGACTCAATCATATGTGAATTGCAAGTTAAGTTATGAAACAAGTCAGTGTTTTCGGGTGACTGGGGCATGTTTTGGTTGTGGAAAGTTGGATCATCAAATAAAAGATTGCCCTTTGAGGAAGAAGAAAGAGCCACTGTCTCCTAGACCCTCAACCTATGCTAGAGCGTATGCTATCACTGAACAAGATTCTAAAGCTTCTAAATCAGTGGTGGAAGGTATTCTTCATGTTTCTAAAAGAAATACAAAAGTTTTGTTTGATCCCGGCTCTAACTTATCGTTTGTTTCACAATACTTTGCTTGTCACTTGGATATTCTACCTAAACCCCTGGATTATACGTTATATGTAACAACTGTTGTTGGAGATTCATTGGCAACAAACTTGGTCTACCCATCTTGTTTGATCTCTGTTGGGGACCACGAACTCCTTGCTGATTTGATTCTCCTAGAGATCCGGGGTTTTGATGTTATACTTAGCATGGATTGGTTATCTTCTCATCGCTTAGTATTGATTGTTACAAAAAAAAAATAATTAATTTCTGCATACGAGATCGCCTATTTTTTTTTCTTTGAGGGCATTAGGCATGATTTGCCTCCTTGCTTGATATCAAAGCACTTCAAGTTTATCGTCTTATGCAGAAAGGTTGTTTTTTGTTATATGGTGTGTGTAAAGGAGCATTCAAATCAGGAAACCCATCTAGATGAAATTGTAGTGGTCTAAGAATTCCCCGATGTATTCCCGGATGACTTGCCTAGTTTACCTCTAGATAGAGAGGGTGAATTTGCTATTGATCCGGTCTCAAGACAACCCCAATATCTAAGCCTCCCTACAGAATGGCACCACTCGAGCTAGAGGAATTAAAGAAGCAAATACAAGAATTATTAGATAAGGGTTTCATACGACCCAGTGTATCCCCATGGGGTGCTCCGGTACTATTAGTGAAGAAGAAGGATGGAACATTGAGGCTTTGTATTGATTATAGACAGTTGAATCAGGTGACCATCAAAAATAAGTATCCCATACCTAGAATTGATGATTTGTTTGATCAACTGTAGGGTGCACAAGTATTCTCTAAGATTGACCTGAGGTCAGGTTACTATCAGTTGAAGATCAAGAAGGAGGATATTTCAAAAACAGCTTTCAGAACTCGATATGGTCATTATGAATTCTTGGTGATGCCTTTCGATTTGACAAATGCCCCTGCAGCTTTTATGGAACTAATGAATAGGATATTTCAACCGCTCTTGGATATCTGTGTAATTGTATTTATTGATGACATATTGGTGTATTCAAAGAGTAATCAGGAGCATGAGGAACACTTGAGAGATGTGTTGTCCATACTAAGAGAAAAGAAGTTGTATGCGAAGTTCAGCAAATGTGAATTTTGGTTGAATGAAGTTGCTTTCTTAGGCCATGTGATTTCAGGGAAGGGTATATCTGTTGATCCAAGGAAAATAGAAGCTGTAGTTGAATGGGAAGTACCAACAAATGTAACAGAAGTTCGAAGCTTTTTGGGCATGGCAGGTTATTACAGGAGATTTGTTGAGGGATTTTCTCGAATCGCTCAACCTCTCACCAACCTCACTAAAAAGAATATGAAATTTGTATGGGGTGATGATTGTGAGCAAAGTTTTCAAGAGTTAAAAAGAAGATTGACTAGTGCCCCTATTCTCACTATTCCAAGTGGTAGTGAGGGATTTGTAGTTTATACTGATGCTTCAAGAAAAGGCCTAGGATGTGTTTTGATGCAGGAAGGGAGAGTAATTGCTTATGCTTCTAGGCAACTTAAAGGTTATGAATTGAATTATCCAACTCATGATTTTGAATTAGCAGCAATTATTTTTGCTCTAAAGATTTGGAGACATTATTTGTATGGTCGACAGTTTGAAATCTTCACTGATCATAAGAGTTTAAAATACATTTTCACTCAGAAAGAGTTAAACATGAGGCAGCGAAGATGGATAGAACTTCTGAAGGATTATGATTGTGCCATCCGTTATCACCCGGGCAAAGCCAATGTTGTAGCTGATGCACTTAGTAGGAAATCTACAAGTTTTATGGCTAGTCTGGTTGTGAAGCAATGGAAGTTATTAGAAGAAAATTTTGATTTGAAAGCTTTGAGGAAAGAGCAAGACTCGATGATATTGATGGCCTCCATTCAAGTGCAATCCGATCTTATTCAACAAATTAAGGAAGGACAATTACGAGATCCACATTTAATCTACTTGAGGAATAAAGTAGAAAAGGAATTGAAGCCACAATTTCAAGTTTCAAAGGATGGCCTATTGAGATTTGGGGAGAGGGTATGTGTACCAAATGGACCAGATATCAAGAATCAAATCCTGAAGGAAAGTCATACTTCAAAGTACACCATACATCCTGGGAGCACTAAGATGTATAGAGATCTTCAAAGTCATTATTGGTGGGAAGGCATGAAGAAGGAAATTGCAATGTATGTTTCAAAATGTTTGACTTGTCAGCAAATCAAAGTAGAACACCAAAGACCTGTAGGGTTGTTACAACCTTTAGATATTCCTGAATGGAAATGGGAATGCATTACTATGGATTTTGTTTCAGGACTACCAGAACCTCTAAAAAAGCATGATGCTATTTGGGTTATCATTGATAGGTTAACAAAATCTGCACATTTCCTACCGATTAATATGACTTATTCGCTTGATAGACTTGCAGATTTATATATCAAGTGAAATAGTAAGACTTCATGGTATTCCAAAAGAGATCATCTCTCGATAGAGACTCCAGATTTTCTCTAGATTCTGGAGAAGATTACAGAATCTATGGGCACTAAAGTTAAGTTTAGTACCAAGATATCATCCTCGACCGATGGTGGTCGAAAAGAACAATTCAAACACTTGAGGATTTGCTTAGAGCCTATGTTATGGATTGGAAAGGTGAATGGGATAAGGATATTTCACTTGTTGAGTTCACTTATAATAATAGTTATCATTCAAGTATTTAGATGGCTCCTTATGAAGCTTTATATGGGCGAAAGTGCATAACACCTATATGTTGGGAAGAAGTTGGTGACAGAAAGCTGTTAGCACCGGATAAGGTACAAGAAACTTCTGAGAAAATTCAAGTTATAAGGGAAAGGTTAAAAACTGCTCAGAGTCGTCAAAAGAGTTATACCGACAATAGAAGACGAGATATTGAGTTTGAAATCGGAGATTTTGTATTCTTGAAAGTCTCCCCTTCCAAAGGCATTATTAGGTTTGGGAAGAAAGGAAAGTTAAGTCCCAGATTTATTGGACCTTTTGAGGTTCTCGAGAGGGTTGGTTCTGTCGCTTACAGGATTGCCTTGCCACCAGCATTGAGTCATGTCCATGATATATTTCATGTCTCGATAATTAGGAAATATATATATGACCCTTCTCACATCATTAAGTATGAGCTGGTGGAGATTGATAAAGATTTATCTTATGTGGAAGAGCCTATTCAGATCGTTGATAAGAAAGAAAAAGTCCTAAGGAATCGGGTCATCCCACTGGTTCAAATAATTTGGAGATATCATTCTGGAGAGGAGACAACTTGGGAGCTAGAGGAGGAAATGAAAAAGGTGTACCCCCGTCTTTTCATTGATAGAGGTACGATAAATTTAGAGGACTAAAATTTTCTTTTAAGGGGGGGAGAGTGTAACACCCCTCATTTCCGAATTTTCGTATAAGTTCTAGTTGTAATGCATGTATCTATTTTAAATTTGATAAAAAGTCAAAGTATGAATCTGAGAACTTATTCATAAGAGTTGGAGGATTTGTTAAAACAAAAATCTGAGGACCTATATGTAAACCCTGAGGACCTAATCGTAAATATGATAAATACAAGGACTAAACTGTAAAATATACAAAAATACAACCTCCACCGCTTAAGCCTCTCTGCCTTCGTTCTTAAGGAAGCAGAGAAGGCAGCTGCGTGGATGATCTGGGAAAGAAAGAAAGAAAGAAGAAGAAGAAGAAGAAGAAGAAGAAGAAGAGGAAGAAGAAATTGGGGCTTTAAGGTTTCTTGCTCAATCTTCTCAATTGGGGGTCAAAATTCTCAAAGGCAAGTGTTCTAACCCCATCCTAGAGAATTTTTAGTCTCTGTTTTTATGTTGAATCAAAATAAATTGAAGTATTTCTATTTAGAAACTGATATGTCTCTCTTTGGACATAGAACCATGGATTTTGAAGTCTTTTTTCGGTAAACTGACCCCTATACACCTTTTCAGCTATAAGTTTTAGTACAAAATGTGAATTCGGGCAGGAACTATTTTGTTTGAAAATTAGACTCTTATATCTTCCTGTTGACACTGATTTTGTAGATTTTGGACACCGAATACTTACCCAAACATCTGATTCAATTGAGCCTATAGACGCTGTAAAACAGGGTTCAAGATTTCTGACCTGTCGATACTAAAATGCCTATAACTCCCTGTTGAAAATTCTGAATTGTACCAAACCGATTTTATTTGAAACTAGACTTGAAAATATTTCTTTTGACTTATAGTTTGAAAATTTTGGATTTCAATTGCCTACCCTATTGTCTGTTGAATCGGACCCTATAAATTCTGCAAACCAGTGATTGTGTTTTTGACCTTGTGTTACCAAATCAAAGGTAACTCCGCGTTGGGAACCCTGTTTCGTATGAAATTTGTTCCATCAGAATATAGATTGATATATGGTTCGACCATAGTTTTCTTATGGGTATTGGAGCATAATTGATATTCTGAAGTATTTGTTTGATGTGCCACTGGAATTCTGTCCGAAATCGAGCTTTGGTCGATTTCGCGTATTCTGCTCCGTTCCTTTGGATATTTGAATTCGTCTAACCTTCTTATTGGATTTGAGCTAAATATGATTGCTTGGAAATTCCTGTACACTCTTGTTTATTTCATTCCAAATCCGAATACATTTGTGAGAGATTTGTTCTTTGTTTCGTATTGTTTCGAAAAGGCACATGCACGTTCGTTGTTCCGCGTGTGCTTCCAATATATGCTACTTATTGTTAAAACTGCCCTCTTGTACTCTGGTGTATGGGATTGTCTGGACCTTTGCCAAAAATGGTAAAGGGTATGCGCTTATTACCCGCTCCGTGGGGTCCCGCTCTGTGGGATGCGCTTATTACCCGCTCTGTGGGGTCCCGCTCCGTGGGATATGCTTAGAGCCTCGATGCGATGCTCTGCCGCCCCCTCGACTTCACCTAGACGTGGGTGGATGGATCTCTCAGGCGTGGGAGACTTTTTTTGTCGGGTGGTCATTCAGAAATGGATGAATCACATTCTGACCGAGATCCCACCACACCTTCTATATGTTTGATATGACATCCAGAGTTTTGGTGAGTTGTTCTGTTCATGCTCTGGATAAGAATGATATGATTGCAACGTCAAGGACGACGTTTGAGCTAAATGCGACGATATTTGTTTTGATATGCTCGATATGCTTCATTCATCGATGATTTTGCTTGAAATGTTCCATATGCCATTGATATGCTTGAACATTTTATATGCCATTGATAAGCTCCGATATGTTTCCTTTGTTCTTGATATGCTCCAATTACTCTATGCCCCAATCTGTCGGGGAACCAAATATGTAAGATTGAAAGGACAATTGTGTTTCTACTCTTAATGATATTATGTCTACGAAATCGTATATTCTGCCTTGTATTTTGGAACTGTACCTCTTTGGAAGTTGTACTATTTTGATATGGATATGTTAGTCACTTGCTGAGCTCTTTATGCTCACCCCGTTTGTTGATAAATTTTTCAGGATAGCATATTGCTTGCTTAAATGTTAAGATTGGGCTGAGGCGGTGGAAAGTTTAGAAGATTTTGGACAGATCTTTGTTAGCATATGTGTATTTGTTGTATAAGATACTCTGCATCTTATGAAATGTGACGATGAATCTAAACCTGTGGATTTTGTGTAAGATAAAGGATCCCTCATGTATAGGATTTTGGTATGTTAAGTTATATTCACGTGTAATGATATGATCTTATGATAATCGTTGGTTTGGTGACTGCATAGACTTCCCCATTTGTGAATTTATGTTGTGGTTATTATTTTGATGAGTTGAGTTCTGATTGTATGAATTATCGAGTGATGTGTGGTATGTTTATGAAATGCACAGGGTTATGAATTTGTAGACTATAGAGGTGAAATTTTGATCTGAATGTTTTCTTAGTGACCTCAAATGTGTGCTTGGATCCTGGGTTAGTTATGATGTAAATTTTAAATATTGTCGATATATTTTTTAGGGGCGTGACAGGTGGCACAGAGCTAGATGGGGCGTTCGTATAGCAGGGACGGTGCTGCCTCTCGCTTCACTCGCTGTCCTCCGCTCGCCGCTCGCTAGCTCAGCCAAAAATGACCAGTTTTTGCCCGTTTTTGGTCCGTTTTGGCCAGTTTTTGGGCAGTTCTTGCGTGCCGCGGCAAACGACATGAGCGGAGCAAAACGTCAGCCATCTCAGCACCCTGGAACCCCCCGAGTGGCACAGGGCTGGATGGGGCGTTCGTATAGCAGGGACGGTGCTGCCTCGCCTTCGCTGTCCACCGCTCGCCTTCGCTCGCTCAGCCAAAAAAATGGCCAGTTTTGGCCCGTTTTTGTCCAGTTTTGGCCAGTTTTTGGGCAGTTCTTGCGTGCCTTAAACGACGGCGTGGCGGAGCAAAACGTCGATCATCTCGGCACCCCTGGAACCCCGGGTGGCACAGGGCTGGATGGGGCGTTCAGATAGCAGGGACGGTGCTGCCTCTTGCTAGTTTCGCTGTCCGCCTTTCGCCCCCGCCGCTTCGCTCAGCCAAAATGGCCAGTTTTGGCCTGTTTTTGGCCAGTTTTGGCCAGTTTTTGGGCAGTTCTTGCGTGCCGCGGCGAACGACGTGAGCGGAGCAAAACGTCAGCCATCTCAGCACCCTGGAACCCCCCGGGTGACACAGGGCTGGATGGGGCGTTCGTATAGCAGGGACGGTGCTGCCTCTCGCTTCGCTCGCTGTCCGCCGCTCGCCGCTCGCTCGCTCAGCCAAAAATGGCCAGTTTTGGCCCGTTTATGGGCCGTTTTGGCCAGTTTTTGGGCAGTTCTTGCGTGCCGTGGCGAACGACGTGAGCGGAGCAAAACGTCGGCCATCTCAGCACCCTGGAACCCCCCGGGTGGCACAGGGCTGGATGGGGCATTCGTATAGCATGGACGGTGCTGCCTCTCGCTTCGCTCGCTGTCCGCCGCTCGCTCGCTCAGCCAAAAATAGCCAGTTTTGGCCCGTTTCTTGGCCGTTTTGGCCAGTTTTTGGGCAGTTCTTGCGTGCCGCGGTG
>LS990919.1:28738176-28789505 GCA_900464855.2 Musa schizocarpa
GCAAAGGTTACTTGACTTCGCCCGCCTCCTCGAGGTTGTACTCTATGCATCGAGCTGGTTACTGGCCTTCGCCTGCTCTTTGCTCACACTTCTGAAGCACTTGAAGTGTTTGCACTTCTGAGCTGGTTAATGGCCAGTTTTGGCCCGTTTTTGGGCCGTTTTGGCCAGTTTTTGGGCAGTTCTTGAGTGCCACGGCGAACGACGTGAGCGGAGCAAAACGTCAGCCATCTCAGCACCCTGGAACCACCCGGGTGGCACAGGGCTGGATGGGGCGATCGTATAGCAGGGACGGTGCTGCCTCTCGCTTCGCTCGCTGTCCGCCGCTCGCTGCTCGCTCGCTCAGCCAAAAATGGCTAGTTTTGGCCCGTTTTTGGGTTGTTTTGGCCAGTTTTTGGGCAGTTCTTGCGTGCCGCGGCGAACGACGTGAGCGGAGCAAAACGTCAGCCATCTCAGCACCCTGGAACCCCCCGGGTGGCACAGGGCTGGATGGGGCGTTCGTATAGCATGGACGGTGCTGCCTCTCACTTCGCTCGCTGTTCGCCGCTCGCTTGCTCAGTCAAAAATGGCCAGTTTTGGCCCGTTTCTGGCCAGTTTTTGGGCAGTTCTTGCGTGCCGCGGCGAACGACGTGAGCGGAGCAAAACGTCAGCCATCTCAGCACCCTGGAAACCCCGGGTAGCATAGGGCTGGATGGGGCGTTCAGATAGCAGGGACGGTGCTGCCTCTCACCGCTTCGCTGTCCGCCGCCTTCGCTGCTTTCTTCGCTCAGCCAAAATGGCTAGTTTTGGCCCGTTTTTGGGTTGTTTTGGCCAGTTTTTGGGCAGTTCTTGCGTGCGCTTGGCGAACGGCGTGGTGAGCAAAAGCGTCAGCCATCTCAGCACCCTGGAACCCCCGGGTGGCATAGGGCTGGATGGGGCGTTCAGATAGCAGGGACGGTGCTGCCTCTCGCTTCACTCGCTGTCCGCCGCTCGTCATTTCGCTCACTCAGCCAAAAATGGCCAGTTTTGGCCGTTTTTTGGGCCGTTTTGGCCAGTTTTTGGGCAGTTCTTGCGTGCCACGGCGAACGACGTGAGCGGAGCAAAACGTCAACCATCTCAGCACCATGGAACCCCCCGGGTGGCACAGGGCTGGATGGGGCGTTCGTATAGCAGGGACGGTGCTGCCTCTCGCTTCGCTTGCTGTCCGCCGCTCGCCGCTCGCTCGCTCAGCCAAAAATGGCCAGTTTTGGGCTGTTTTTGGGCCGTTTTGGCCAGTTTTTGGGCAGTTCTTGCGTGCCACGGCGAACGACGTGAGCGGAGCAAAACGTCAATCATCTCAGCACCCTGGAACCCCCCGGGTGGCACAGGGCTGGATGGGGCCTTCGTATTGTTGAATCTCGTATTTTGATGATGAAACTACTTGATATATGTTTATGATTTAATCTGCGTTTTGAGTGACGCAGGATGCTTCGATCAGGATGAGACAATTAAAGCAGGAACATCATGTTGTGCCGGAGGAACATGTCAGAAGATTGGACGTCGGGCCGGTGGATCGGTCGACGTATCGACAGAAGGCTTCGGGCCGTGGACTCGGGCATCAGGCCAAGAAGAGCGGGTATTGTGCCAAGGATATCGGAGTTGTGGAGTCAACTGGTCGATTGGGCAATATGCTGCAGGAGAGGATGATGCGCCAAAGAATCGGACGAAGCGTCGAGGGACCAATGACATGCCGGACAACTTGGTTAATTGCTTAGGATTAATTGTCTTGATCGAAGTTTTGTGTTGAGATAAGTGTGCAGGATTAACTACGATGAAAGACAAGCAGCAGGTGTTGCGCCGGAGTCAAGATCATGATCACGTTGGGAGTTCGAGAGTTCGACGGAAGTTCGGACGGTCGTCGGAGGATCAGCGAGAACAGATCCGAGAAGTCCAGAAGCTTGCCAAGCGAAGCTCGTCGGAACTCGCCAAGTGGATCGTCGCAAAGTCCAGGAGTTTGCTGGATGTCCGCAGAAGGATCACCGAGGGTTCATCGGATGATCGACGGAAGTTCACCGGAAACTCGCTGGAAGAAGCGATTGACGCATCGGAGCCAAGCTGCAGAAGTTGTCTTAGATTTAATCGTAGTTAGCATGTTGATTAAGCTTGAAAATGGGAGGTGATCCCATTAGCTTAATCTTGGGGCAATTGGGCCCCTGAAAAGATTGAAATTGGGCCGAATGGAACTAACCATTCGGACCCTGATTGCACCAGGCGGTGCAACCGCCTAGGCCAGGAGGTGCAACCGCCAGGGCTGCGTTTCCGAACGAGACTGGGCGGTGCAACCGCTCCAGCCAGGTGGTGCAACCGCCAGAGCTCGGTCTTCGAGCTAGACTTGGCGGTGCAACCGCCCCTGACAGAGAGGTGCAACCGCCTGGGATCAGTCTCCGAGCTCTGCCAGGCGGTGCAACCTCTCCAGTCAAGAGGTGCAACCGCCTGATCCCGGAATTCCGGGATTTGATCGATTTGATCGTTTTGAGCTCCAAATTTGAACTGGGTTGGGGCCTATAAATACCCCACCCATTCAGCACTGAAAAGGCACAGAACACACACTCGAAATCTTGCTGTCTTTCTGTGTTTCTTAGAGCTCAAAACTGCTAGTTCTCCTCCTTCTATTCTTCAAGTTTGAACTGTAAAGAGAGGAGAGAAAACATCTGTAAGGGTTGTCTCCTGAGCCCGTCAAAAGGAGAGGAACTGTAAAAGGGCAGTTAGCCTTCGCCCATTGAAGGAAGGCAGCTAGTTGACGTCGGTGACCTCGTCGGAGGAGGAAGCCAAAAGTGGAGTAGGTCAAGACTGACCGAACCACTCTAAATCTCTGGTTTGCTTTTACTTGAGCACTTTATCATTACTGCAAACCTCCTACATAGCTACTGCCCTCTGCGCTTTTACGAACGAGTCTCTAAACGCTTATCTTTTCGAATCTGCATTCAGACGTAAATCAATGTCTTCGTACGATCTTTACGCTGCAGTTTACGCTTACGTTTTGATTCCATTTATAACTGCAAATTGCCTTCTGTGTATTCATAAAACGCTTTTCAAAGTTCAAAACTGCGTTTAGACGTAAAATTACGTTTTGACGTAAAACTGCGTTTAGACGTAAAACAGCGTTTAGACGCAAAACTGCGTTTAGATGTAAAACTGCGTTTAGACGTAAAATAGCGTTTAGACGCAAAACTGCGTTTAGACGCAAAACTGCGTTTAGACGTAAAACTGCGTTTAGACGTAAAACTGCGTTTAGATGCAAAACTGCGTTTAGACGTAAAACTGCATTTAGACGTAAATCGGCTTTCCTCGTACAATCATCAGATTTCAGTTTACGTTTACATCTTGATTTCAACTGCATACTGCCTTCTACGATTTTACAAACGAGTTTCAAAGTTTAGACGTAAATCTATGTTTAGATGTAAATTTGCGTTTAGACGTAAATCTGCGTTTAGACGTAAATCTGCTTTTTGCAGATTACTTTTTGAGCTATACAATAGCAGCACACTGTCTTTATACTTCTGTCTAAACAAGTGATTTACGAATCGACACTTAGACGTAAATCTGTTTCTTCGTACGAACATCGGATTTCAGTTTACGCCGATATTCTGGTTTTCATCATTGCTGCAAACTGCCTGCATAGATTGACTGAAACCTTGCTTAGTTGTCCTTATCATTCAAACGCAGCTTTCGGTTTTAATCACAGAAAGTTTTCCGCTGCACAAATTCCCCCCCCCCCCTCTTAGTGCTCTCGATCCTAACACGTATAGCAGGGACGGTGCTGCCTCTCGCCCGCCGCTGTCCGCTTTCGCCCTTTCGCTCACTCAGCCAAAATGGCCAGTTTTGGCCCGTTTTTTTGGGGCGTTTTGGCCAGTTTTTGGGCAGTTCTTGCGTGTTGGCGGGCGAACGACGCGGAGCGGACAAAAACGTCAGCCATCTCAGCACCCTGGAACCCCGGGTGGCACAGAGCTGGATGGGGCATTCAGATAGCAGGGACGGTGCTGCCTCTCGCTTCGCTCGCTGTCCACCGCTCGCCGCTCGCTCGCTCAGCCAAAAATGGCCAGTTTTGGCCCGTTTTTGGCCAATTTTGGCCAGTTTTTGGGCAGTTCTTGCGTGCCGCGGCGAACGACGTGAGCGGAGCAAAACGTCAGCCATCTCAGCACCCTGGAACCCCCCGGGTGGCGCAGGGGAGGATGGGGCGTTCGAATAGCAGGGACGGTGCTGGCTCTCGCTTCGCTCGCAGTCCTCCGCTCGCCGCTCTCTCGCTCAGCCAAAAATGGCCAGTTTTGGCCCGTTTTTGGCCAGTTTTCCCAGTTTTTGGGCAGTTCTTGCGTGCCGCGGCGAACGACGTGAGCAGAGCAAAACATCAGCCATCTCAGCACCCTGGAACCCCCCGGGTGGCACAGGGCTAGATGGGGCGTTCGTATAGCTGGGACGGTGCTTCCTCTCGCTTCGCTCGCTGTCCGCCGCTCGCTTCTCACTCACTCAGACAAAAATGGCTAGTTTTGGCCCATTTTTGGGCTGTTTTGGCCAGTTTTTGGGCAGTTCTTGCATGCCGCGGCGAACGACGTGAGCGGAGCAAAACGTCAACCATCTCAGCACCCTGGAACCCCCCCGGTGGCACAGGGCTGGATGGGGCGTTCGTATAGCAGGGACGGTGCTGCCTCGCCGCTCGCTGTCCGCGGGCTTTCGCTGCTGCTGCTTTCGCTCAGCCAAAATGGCTAGTTTTGGCCCGCTTTTGGGTTGTTTTGGCTAGTTTTGGGCAGTTCTTGCGTGCGCGGGCGAACAGCGTGAGCGAGCAAAACGTCAGCCATCTTAGCACCCTGGAACCGCCGGGTGGCACAGGGCTGGATGGGGCGTTCAGATAGCTGGGACGGTGCTGCCTCTCACTTCGCTCATTGTCCGCCGCTCGCCGCTTCGCTCAGCCAAAAATGGCCAATTTTGGCCCGTTTCTGGCCAGTTTTGGCCAGTTTTTGGGCAGTTCTTGCGTGTCGCGACGAACGACGTGAGCGGAGCAAAACGTCAGCCATCTCAGCACCCTTGAACCCCCCCCGGGTGGCACAGGGCTGGATGGGGCATTCGTATTGCAGGGACGGTGCTGCCTCTCGCTTCGCTCGCTGTCCGCCACTCGCCGCTCGCTCGCTCAGCCAAAAATGGCTAGTTTTCGCCGGTTTTTGGCCAGTTTTGGCTAGTTTTTGGGCAGTTCTTGCGTGCCGCAGCGAACGACGCGAGCGGAGCAAAACGTCAGCTATCTCAGCACCCTGGAACCCCCCTGGTGGCACAGGGCTGGATGGGGCGTTCGTATATCAGGGACGGTGCTGCCTCTCGCTTCGCTCGCTGTCCGCCGCTCGCCAATCGCTCGCTAAGCCAAAAATGGCCAGTTTTGGCCCGTTTATGGGCCGTTTTGGCGAGTTTTTGGGCAGTTCTTGCGTGCCGCGGCGAACGACGCGAGCGGAGCAAAACGTCAGCCATCTCAGCACCCTGGAACCCCCCGGGTGGCACAGGGCTGGATGGGGCGTTCGTATATCAGGGACGGTGCTGCCT
Source organism: Musa schizocarpa (assembly GCA_900464855.2). Taxonomy (NCBI): domain Eukaryota; kingdom Viridiplantae; phylum Streptophyta; class Magnoliopsida; order Zingiberales; family Musaceae; genus Musa; species Musa schizocarpa. The sequence continues at coordinate 28,743,715 of LS990919.1, forward strand.
CTCGCTTCACTCGCTGTCCGCCACTCGCCGCTCGCTCGCTCAGCCAAAAATGGCTAGTTTTGGCCCGTTTATGGGCCGTTTTGGTGAGTTTTTGGGCAGTTCTTGCGTGCAACGGCGAACGACGTTAGCGGAGCAAAACGTCAGCCATCTCAGCACCCTGGAACCCCCCGGGTGGCACAGGGCTGGATGGGGCGTTCGTATAGCAGGGACGATGCTGCCTCTCACTTCGCTCACTATCCGCCGCTCGCCGCTCGCTCGCTCAGCCAAAAATGGCCAGTTTTGGCCCGTTTCTGGCCAGTTTTGGCCAGGTTTGGCCAGTTTTTGGGCAGTTCTTGCGTGTCGCGGCGAACAACGTGAGCGGAGCAAAACGTCAGCCATCTCAGCACCCTTGAACCCCCCCCGGGTGGCACAGGGCTGGATGGGGCGTTCGTATTGCAGGGACGGTGCTGCCTCTCGCTTCGCTCGCTGTCCGCCGCTCGCCGCTCGCTCGCTCAGCCAAAAATGGCAAGTTTTGGCCGGTTTTTGGCCAGTTTTGGCTAGTTTTTGGGTAGTTCTTGCGTGCCACGGCGAACGACGCGAGCGGAGCAAATCGTCAGCCATCTCAGCACCCTGGAACCCCCCGGGTGGCACAGGGCTGGATGGGGCGTTCGTATATCAGGGACGGTGCTGCATCTCGCTTCGCTCGCTGTCCACCGCTCGCTGCTCGCTCGCTCAGCCAAAAATGGCTAGTTTTGGCCCGTTTTTGGGTTGTTTTGGCTAGTTTTTGGGCAGTTCTTGCGTGCCGCGGCGAACGACGTGAGCGGAGCAAAACGTCAGCCATCTCAGCACCCTGGAACCGCCCGAGTGGCACAGGGCGGGATGGGGCGTTCGTATAGCAGGGACGGTGCTGCCTCTCACCCGCTCACTGTCCGCCCTTCGCCTTCGCTTCAGCCAGCCAAAAATGGCCAGTTTTGGCCCGTTTTGAACGTTTTGGCCAGTTTTTGGGCAGTTCTTTGCGTGCAGCGCGGGCGAACGACATGAGCGGACAAAAACGTCAGCCATATCAGCACCCTGGAACCCCGGTGGCACAAGGCTGGATGGGGCGGTGGTATAACAGGGTCGGTGTTGCCTCTCGCCTTTTCGCTGTCCACCGTCTTCGCCTTTCGCTCGCTCAGCCAAAAATGGACAGTTTTGGCCCGTTTCTGGGCTGTTTTGGCCAGTTTTTGGGCAGTTCTTGCGTGCCGCGGCGAACGACGTGAGCGGAGCAAAACGTCAGCAATCTCAGCACTCTGGAACCCCCCGAGTGACACAGGGCTGGATGGGGTGTTCGTATAGCAGGGACGGTGCTGCCTCTCGCTTCGCTCGCCGTCCGCCGCTCGCCGCTCGCTCGCTCAGCCAAAAATGGCCAGTTTGGCCCGTTTATGGGCCGTTTTGGCGAGTTTTTTTGGCAGTTCTTGCGTGCCATGGCGAACGACGTTAGCGGAGCAAAACGTCAGCCATCTCAGCACCTTGGAACCCCCCAGGTGGCACAAGGCTGGATGGGGCGTTCGTATAGCAGGGACGGTGCTGCCTCTCGCTTCGCTCGCTGTCCGCCGCTCGCTGCTCGCTCGCTCAGCCAAAAATGGCTAGTTTTGGTCCCTTTTTGGGTTGTTTTGGCCAGTTTTTGGGTAGTTCTTGCGTGCCGCGGCGAACGACATTAGCAGAGCAAAACGTCAGCCATCTCAGCACCCTGGAACCCCCCGGGTGGCACAGGGCTGGATGGGGCATTCGTATAGTAGGGACGGTGCTGCCTCTCACTTTGCTCGCTGTCCGCCGCTCGCCGCCCGCTCGCTCAGCCAAAAATGGCCAGTTTTGGCCCGTTTCTGGCTAGTTTTGGCCAGTTTTGGCCATTTTTGGGCAGTTCTTGCGTGCCGCGGCGAACGACGTGAGCGGAGCAAAACGTCAGCCATCTCAGCACCCTTGAACCCCCTGGGTGGCACAGGGCTGGATGGGGCGTTCATATAGCAGGGACGGTGCGGCCTCTCACTTCGCTCGCTGTCCGCCGCTCGTCGCTCGCTCGCTCAGCCAAAAATGGCCAGTTTTGGCCCATTTTTGGCCAGTTTTGGCTAGTTTTTGGGCAGTTCTTGCTTGCCGAGGCGAACGACGCGAGTGGAGCAAAACGTCAGCCATCTCAGCACCCTGGAACCCCCCGGGTGGCACAAGGCTGGATTGGGAATTCGTTTATCAGGGACGGTGCTGCCTCTACTTCGCTCGTTGTACGCCGCTCGCCGCTCGCTCGCTCAGCCAAAAATGGCAGTTTTGGCCAGTTTTTGGGCAGTTCTTGCGTGTCGCGGCGAACGACGTGAGCGGAACAAAACGTCAGCCATCTCAGCACCCTGCAATGCGTCGGGTGGCACAGGGTTGGATGTGGCATTCGTATAGCAGGGACGCTGCTGCCTCTCGCTTCGCTCGCTGTCCTCCGCTCGCTACTCGTTCGCTCAGCCAAAAATGGCTAGTTTTGGCCCGTTTCTGTGCTGTTTCGGCCAATTTTTGGGCAGTACTTGCGTGCCGCGGCGAACGACGTGAGCGGAGCAAAACGTTAGCCATCTCAACACCCTGAAACCCCCCGGATGGCACAGGGTTGGATGGGGCGTTCGTATATCAGGGACGGTGCTGCCTCTCGCTTCGCTCGCTGTCCGCCGCTCACCGCTCGCTCGCTTAGCCAAAAATGGCCAGTTTTGGCCCGTTTTGGCCCGTTTTGGCCAGTTTTTGGGCAATTCTTGCGTGCCGCGGCGAACGACATGAGCGGAACAAAACGTCAGCCATCGCAGCACCCTGGAACCCCCCGGGTGGCACAGGGCTGGATGGGGCGGTGGTATAGCAGGGTCGGTGCTGCCTCTCGCTTCGCTCGCTGTCCACCGCTCGCCGCTCGCTCGCTCAGCCAAAAATGGCCAGTTTTGGCCCTTTTCTGGGCTGTTTTGGCCAGTTTTTGGGCAGTTCTTGTGAGCCGTGGCGAACGACGTGAGCGGAGCAAAACGTCAGCCATCTCAGCACCCTGGAACCCCCCGGGTGGCACTGGGCTAGATGGGGCGTTCGTATAGCAGGGACGGTGCTGCCTCTAGCTTCGCTCACTGTCCGCCCTCGCTGCTCGCTCGCTCAGCCAAAAATGGCCAGTTTTGGCCCGTTTTTGTCCAGTTTTGGCCAGTTTTTGGGCAGTTCTTGCGTGCCGCGGCGAACGACGTCAGCGGAGCAAAACGTCAGCCATCTCAGCACCCTGGAACCCCCCGGGTGGTACAGGGCTAGATGGGGCGTTCGTATAGCAGGGACGGTGCTGCCTCTCACTTCGCTCACTGTTCGCAACTCGCCGCTCGCTCGCTCAGCCAAAAATGGCCAGTTTTGGCCCGTTCCTGGCCAGTTTTGGACAGTTTTTGGGCAGTTCTTGCGTGCCGCGGTGAACGACGTGAGCGGAGCAAAACGTCAGCCATCTCAACACCCTGGAACCCCCCGGGTGGCACAGGGCTGGATGGGGCGTTCGTATAGCAGGGACGGTGTTGCCTCTAGCTTCGCTCGCTGTCCGCCGCTCGCTCGCTCAGCCAAAAATGCCCAGTTTTGGCCCGTTTTTGGCCAGTTGTGGCTAGTATTTGGGCAGTTCTTGTGTGCCGCGGTGAACGACGTGAGCGGAGAAAAACATCAGCCATCTCAGCACCCTAGAACCCCCCGGGTGGCACAGGGCTGGATGGGACGTTCGTATATCAGGGACTGTGCAACCTCTCGCTTCGCTCGCTGTCCGCCGCTCGCCGCTCGCTCTCTCAGCCAAAAATGGCCAGTTTTGGCCCTTTATGGCCAGTTTTGGCCAGTTTTTGGGCGGCTCTTGCGTGCCGCGGCGAACGACGTGAGCGGAGCAAAACGTCAGCCATCTCAGCACCCTGGAACCCCCCGGGTGGCACCGGGCAGGATGGGGCGTTCGTATAGCAGGGACGGTGCTGCCTCTCGCTTCGCTCGCTGTCATCTGCTCGCTCAGCCAAAAATGGCTAGTTTTGGCCCGTTTCTGGGCAGTTTCGGCCAGTTTTTGGGCAGTTCTTGCGTGCCGCGGCGAACTACGTGAGCGGAGCAAAACGTCAGACATCTCAGCACCCTGAAACCCCCCGGGTGGCGCAGGGTTGGATGGGGCGTTCGTATAGCAGGGACGGTGCTGCCTCTCTCTTCGCTCGCTGTCCGCCGCTCGCTTGCTTAGCCAAAAATGGCCAGTTTTGGCCCGTTTCTGGCCAGTTTTTGGGCAGTTCTTGCGTGCCGCGGCGAACGACGTGAGCGTAGCTAAACGTCTGCCATCTCGGCACCCTGGAACCCCCTGGGTGGCAAAGGGCTGGATGGGGCGTACGTATAGCAGGGACGGTGCTGTCTCTCGCTTCGCTCGCTGTCCGCCGCTCGCCGCTCGCTCGCTCAGCCAAAAATGGCCAGTTTTGGCCCGTTTTTGGGCCTTTTTGGCCTGTTTTGGGCAGTTCTTGCGTGCCACGGCGAAACGGCGTGACCGAACAAAAGCGTCAACCATCTCAGCACCGTGGAACCCCGGTGGCACAGAGCTGGATGGGCGTTCAGATAGCAGGGACGGTGCTGCTTCTCAAACCGGCTTCGCTGTCCTCCACTCGTCGCTTTTCGCTAAGCCAAAAAATGGCAAGTTTGGCCCGTTTTTTGGGCCGTTTTGGCCAGTTTTGGGCAGTTCTTGCATGCCGCGGGCGAACGACATGAGAGGAGCAAAACGTCAGCCATCTCAGCACCCTGGAACCCCGGGTGGCACAGGGCTGGATGGAGCGTTTCAGATAGCAGGGGCGGTGCTACCTCTCGCGCTACGCTGTACATTTCGCCTTCGCCTTCGCTCAGCAAAAAAATGGCCAGTTTTGGCCCGTTTTTGACCAGTTTTGGCTAGTTTTTGGGCAGCTCTTGCGTGCCGCGGCGAACGACGTGAGCGAAGCAAAACGTCAGCCATCTCAGCACCCGGGAACCTCCCGGGTGGCACAGGGCTGGATGGGGCGTTCGTATAGCAGGGACAGTGCTGCCTCTCGCTTCGCTCGCTGTCCACCGCTCGCCGCTCGCTAGCTCAGCCAAAAATGGCTAGTTTTGGCCAGTTTTGGCCAGTTTTTGGGCAGTTCTTGCGTGCCTCGGCGAACGACGTGAGCGGAGCAAAACGTCAGCCATCTCAGCACCCTGGAACCCCCCGGGTGACACAGGGCTGGATGGGGCGTTCGTATAGCAGGGACGGTGCTGCCTCTCGCTTCGCTCGCTCAGCCAAAAATGGCCAGTTTTGGCCCGTTCCTGGCCAGTTTTGGCCAGTTTTTGCGCAGTTCTTGCGTGCCGCGGTGAACGACGTGAGCGGAGCAAAACGTCAGCCATCTCAGCACCCTTGAACCCCCTGGGTGGCACAGGGCTGGATGGGTCGTTCGTATAGCAGGGACGGTGCTGCCTCTCGCTTCGCTCGCTGTCCGCCGCTCGCCGCTCGCTCGCTCGGCCAAAAATGGCCATTTTTGGCCAGTTTTGGCTAGTTTTTGGGCAGTTCTTGCGTGCCGCGGCGAACGACGCGAGCGGAGCAAAACGTCAGCCATCTCAGCACCCTAGAACCCCCCGGGAGGCACAGGGCTGGTTGGGACGTTCGTATATCAGGGACGGTGCAACCACTCGCTTCGCTCGCTCGCTCAGCCAAAAATGTCCAGTTTTGGCCCGTTTTTGGCCAGTTTTGTCCAGTTTTTGGGCAGCTCTTGCGTGCCACGGCGAACGACATGAGCGGAGCAAAACGTCAGCCATCTCAGCACCCTGGAACCCCCCGGGTGGCACAGGGCAGGATGGGGCGTTCGTATAGCAGGGACGGTGCTGCCTCTCGCTTCGCTCGCTGTCCTCCGCTCGCTGCTCGGTCGCTCAGCCAAAAATGGCTAGTTTTGGCCCGTTTCTGGGCAGTTTCGCCAGTTTTGGGCAGTTCGATGCGCGTCGCGGCGAACGACGTGAGCCGAGCAAAACGTCAGCCATCTCAGCACCCTGAAACCCCGGGTGGCGAGGGCTGGATGGGGCGTTCAGATAGCGGGACGGTGCTACCTCTCGCTTCGCTCGCTGTCCGCCGCTCGCTTGCTCAGCCAAAAATGGCCAGTTTTGGCCCGTTTCTGGCCAGTTTTTGGGCAGTTCTTGCGTGCCGCGGCGAACGACGTGAGCGTAGCTAAACGTCTGCCATCTCGGCACCCTGGAACCCCCTGGGTGGCAAAGGGCTGGATGGGGCGTACGTATAGCAGGGACGGTGCTGTCTCTCGCTTCGCTCGCTGTCCGCCGCTCGCCGCTCGCTCGCTCAGCCAAAAATGGCCAGTTTTGGCCCGTTTTTGGGCCTTTTTGGCCTGTTTTTGGGCAGTTCTTGCGTGCCACGGCGAACGACGTGACCGGAGCAAAACGTCAACAATCTCAGCACCGTGGAACCCCCCGGGTGGCACAGAGCTGGATGGGCCGTTCGTATAGCAGGGACGGTGCTGCTTCTCGCTTCGCTCGCTGTCCTCCACTCGTCGCTCGCTCGCTAAGCCAAAAATGGCAAGTTTGGCACGTTTTTGGTCCGTTTTGGCCAGTTTTTGGGCAGTTCTTGCATGCCGCGGCGAACGACATGAGAGGAGCAAAACGTCAGCCATCTCAGCACCCAGGAACCCCCCGGGTGGCACAGGGCTGGATGGAGCGTTCGTATAGCAGGGACGGTGCTGCCTCTCGCTCCGCTCGCTGTACACCGCTCGCCGCTCGCTCGCTCAGCCAAAAATGGCCAGTTTTGGCCCGTTTTTGACCAGTTTTGGCTAGTTTTTGGGCAGCTCTTGCGTGCCGCGGCGAACGACGTGAGCGAAGCAAAACGTCAGCCATCTCAGCACCCTGAAACCCCCCGGGTGGTGCAGGGCTGGATGGGGCGTTCGTATAGCAGGGACGGTGCTACCTCTCGCTTCGCTCGCTGTCCGCCGCTCGCTTGCTCAGCCAAAAATGGCCAGTTTTGGCCCGTTTCTGGCCAGTTTTTGGGCAGTTCTTGCGTGTCGCGCCGAACGACGTGAGCGGAGCAAAACGTCAGCCATCTCAGCACCCTGGAACCCCCTGGGTGGCACAGGGGTGGATGGGGCGTTTGTATAGCAGGGACGGTGCTACCTCTCGCGCATTTCGCTGTCCGCCGCTTCGCCATTTCGCTTCGCTCAGCCAAAATGGCCAGATTTGGCCCATTTTGGCCAGTTTTGGATAGTTTTGGGCAGTTCTTGCGTGGGCTTAACGACGAGAAGCAGCGGCGGAGCAAAACGTCAGCCATCTCAGCACCCTAGAACCCCGGGTGGCACAGGGCTGGATGGGACGTTTCAGATATCAGGGACGGTGCAACCTCTCGCCCTTTCGCTGTCCGCTTCGCCCATTTCGCTTCGCTCAGCCAAAAATGGCCAGTTTTGGCCCGTTTTTGGCCAGTTTTGGCCAGATTTTGGGCAGCTCTTGCGTGCCACGGCGAACGACATGAGCGGAGCAAAACGTCAGCCATCTCAGCACCCTGGAAACCCCCGGGTGGCACAGGGCAGGATGGGGCGTTCGTATAGCAGGGACAGTGCTGCCTCTCGCTTCGCTCGCTGTCCTCCGCTCGTTGCTCGGTCGCTCAGCCAAAAATGGCTAGTTTTGGCCCGTTTCTGGGCAGTTTCGGCCAATTTTTGGGCAGTTCTTGCGTGCCGCGACGAACGACGTGAGCGGAGCAAAACGTCAGCCATCTCAGCACCCTGAAACCCCCCGGGTGGCGTAGGGCTGGATGGGGCGTTCGTATAGCAGGGACGGTGCTGCCTCTCGCTTCGCTCGCTGTCCGCCGCTCGCTTGCTCAGCCAAAAATGGCCAGTTTTGGCCCGTTTCTGGCCAGTTTTTGGGCAGTTCTTGCGTGCCGCGGCGAACGACGTGACCGGAGCAAAACGTCAGCCATCTAAGCACCCTGGAACCCCCCGGGTATCACAGAGCTGGATGGGGCGTTCGTATAGCAGGGACGGTGCTGCCTCTCGCTTCGCTCGTTGTCCTCCGCTCGTCGCTCGCTCGCTCAGCCAAAAATGGCCAGTTTAGCCCGTTTTTGGGCCGTTTTGGCCAGTTTTTGGGCAGTTCTTGCATGCCGCGGCGAACGACATGACAGGAGCAAAACGTCAGCTATCTCAGCACCCTGGAACCCCCCGGGTGGCACAGGGCTGGATGGGGCGTTCGTATAGCAGGGACGGTGCTGCCTCTCGCTTCGCTCGCTGTCCACCGCTCGCCGCTCGCTCGCTCGGCCAAAAATGGCCAGTTTTGGCTCGTTTTTGACCAGTTTTGGCCAGGTTTTGGGCAGTTCTTGCGTGCCGCGGCGAACGACGTGAGCGGAGCAAAACGTCAGCCATCTCAGCACTCTGGAATCCCCCGGGTGGCACAGGGCTGGATGGGGCGTTCGTATAGCAGGGACGGTGCTGCCTCTCGCGTCGCTCGCTGTCCGCCGCTCGTCGCTCGCTCGCTCAGCCAAAAATGGCTAGTTTTGGCCAGTTTTTAGGTAGTTCTTGCATGCCGCGGCGAACGACGTGAACGGAGCAAAACGTCAGTCATCTCAGCACCCTGGAACCCCCCGGGTGACACAGGGCAGGATGGGGTGTTCGTATAGCAGGGATGGTGCTGCCTCTCGCTTTGCTAGCTGTCCGCCGCTCGCCGCTCGCTCGCTCTGCCAAAAAATGGCCAGTTTTGGCCCGTTTATGGGACGATTTGGCCAGTTTTTTGGCAGTTCTTGCATGCCACGGCGAACGACGTGAGCGGAGCAAAACGTCAGCCATCTCAGCACCCTGGAACCCCCCGGGTGGCACAGGGCTGGATGGGGCGTTCGTATAGCAGGGACGGTGCTGCCTCTCGCTTCGCTCGCTGTCCGCCGCTCGCCGCTCGCTCGCTCAGCCAAAAATGGCTAGTTTTGGCCCGTTTTTGGGCCGTTTGGCCAGTTCTTGCGTGCCACGGCGAACGACGTGAGCGGAGCAAAACGTCAGCCACCTCAGCACCCTGGAACCCCCCGGGTGGCACAGGGTTGGATGGGGCGTTCGTATAGCAGGGACGGTGCTGCCTCTTGCTTCGCTCGCTGTCCTCCGCTCGCCGCTCGCTCGCCCAGCCAAAAATGGCCAGTTTTGGCCCGTTTTTGTCTAGTTTTCCTAGTTTTTGGGCAGTTCTTGCGTGCCACGGCGAACGACGTGAGCGGAGCAAAACGTCAGCCATCTCAGCACCCTGGAACCCCCCGGGTGGCACAGGGCTAGATGGGGCGTTCTTATAGCAGGGACGGTGCTACCTCTCGATTAATTCGCTGTCGCCGCTTCGCTGCGATCAACAGCCAAAAAATGGCTAGTTTTGGCTCGTTTTGGGCTGTTTTGGCCAGTTTTTGGGCAGTTCTGCGTGCGCTGGCTTAACGGCGTGATCGAGCAAAACGTCAGCCTTCTCAGCACCCTGGAACCCCGTTGGCACAGGGCTGGATTGGGCGTTCAGATAGCAGGGGACGGTGCTGCCTCTCGCCGCTTCGTTGTCCACCCCTCGCTGCTTTCGCTTCGCTCAGCCAAAAATGGCCAGTTTTGGCCCGTTTTTGGGCTGTTTTGGCCAGTTTTTGGGCAGTTCTTGCGTGCCTTGGCCGAGCGGCGTGGCGGAGCAAAATGTCAACCATCTCAGCACCTGGAACCCCGGTGGCACAGGGCTGGATGGGGCATTAAGATAGCAGGGACGGTGCTGCCCTCGCCGCTTCGTTGTCCGTCGCTCATTGCTGCTTTCGCTCAGCCAAAATGGCTAGTTTTGGCCCGTTTTTGGGTTGTTTTGGCCAGTTTTTGGGCAGTTCTTGCGTGCCGCGGCGAACGACGTGAGCGGAGCAAAACGTCAGCCATCTCAGCACCCTGGAACCCCCCGGGTAGCACAGGGCTGGATGGGGCGTTCGTATAGCAGGGACGGTGCTGCCTCTCACTTCGCTCGCTGTCCACCGCTCGCCGCTCGCTCGCTCAGCCAAAAATGGCCTGTTTTGGCCCGTTTCTGTCCAGTTTTTGGGCAGTTCTTGCGTGCCGCGGTGAACGACGTGAGCGGAGCAAAACATCAGCCATCTCATCACCCTGGAACCCCCCGGGTGGCACAGGGCTGGATGGGGTGTTCGTATAGCAGGGACGGTGCTGCCTCTCGCTTCGCTCGCTGTCCTCCGCTCGCTGCTCGCTCGCTCAGCCAAAAATGGCTTGTTTTGGCCTGTTTTTGGGCTGTTTCGGCCAGTTTTTGGGCAGTTCTTGCGTGCCGCGGCGAACGACGTGAGCGGAGCAAAACGTCAGCCATCTCAGAACCCTGAAACCCCCCGGGTGGCACAGGGCTGGATGGGGCATTCGTATAGCAGGGACGGTGCTGCTTCTCGCTTCGCTCGCTGTCCGCCGCTCGTCGCTCGTTTGCTCAGCCAAAAATGGCCAGTTTTGGCCCGTTTCTGGCCAGTTTTTGGGCATTTCTTGCGTGCCGCGGTGAACGACGTGAGCGGAGCAAAACCCCTTCCGTATAGCAGGGACGGTGTGCTGCATCTCGCTTCATTCGCTGTCCGCCGCTCGCCGCTCGCTCGCTCAGCCAAAAATGGTCAGTTTTGGCCCGTTTTTGGCCAGTTTTGGCCAGTTTTTGGGCTGTTCTTGCGTGCCGCGGCGAACGATGTGAGCGGAGCAAAACGTCAGCCATCTCAGCACCCTGGAACCCCCCGGGTGGCACAGGGCTGGATGGGGCGTTAAAGATAGCAGGGGACGGTGCTGCCTCTGCCCCTTTCGCTGTCTGCGCCTTCGCCATTTCGCCGCTTCGCTTCGCTCAGCCTAAAATGGCCAGTTTTGGCCCGTTTTTGTACCGTTTAGGCCAGTTTTTGGGCAGTTCTTGTGTGCCGCGGCGAACGGCGTGAGTGGAGCAAAACGTCAGCCATCTCAGCACCCTGGAACCCCTCGGGTGGCACAGAGCTAGATGGGGCGTTCGTATAGCAGGGACGGTGCTGCCTCTCGCTTCGCTCGCTGTCCTCCGCTCGCCGCTCGCTCGCTCAGCCAAAAATGTCCAGTTTTGGCCCGTTTTTCGGCAGTTCTTGCGTGCCGTGGTGAACGACGTGAGCGGAGCAAAACGTCAGCCATTTCAGCACCCTGGAACCCCCCGGGTGGCACCGGGCTGGATGGGGTGTTCGTATAGCTGGGACGGTGCTACCACTCGCTTCGCTCGCTGTCCGCCGTTCGCCGCTCGCTCGCTCAGCCAAAAATGGCCAGTTTTGGCCCATTTTTGGCCAGTTTTTGGGCAGTTCTGAGATGGCTGACATTTTGCTCCGCTCACGTCGTTTGCCACGGCACGCAAGAACTGCCCGAAAACGGGCCAAAACTGGCCATTTTTGGCTGAGCGAGCGAGCGGCGAGCGGAGGACAGCGAGCGAAGCGAGAGGCAGCACCGTCCCTGCTATACGAACACCCCATCCAGCCCGGCATACCCGGGGTTCCAGGGTGCTGAGATGGTTGACGCTTTTGTTCCGCTCCACGCCGTCGCCACGCACGCAAGAACTACACAAAACGGGCCAAAACTGTCGCCCTTCGCGCTTCGTTTCGCTCAGCCAAAAATGGCCAGTTTTGGCCCGTTTTTGGGACGTTTTGGCCAGTTTTGGGCAGTTCTTGCATGCCGTGGTGGCGACATGAGCGGAGCAAAGCGTCAGCCATCTCAGCACCCTGGAACCCCGGGGTGGCACAGGGCTGGATGGGGCGTTCAGATAGCAGGGACGGTGCTGCCTCTCGCATTTCGCTGTCCACCGCTTCGCCGCCTTTCGCTTCGCTCAGCCAAAATGGCCAGTTTTGGCCAGTTTTTTGGCAGTTCTTGCGCGTCGCGGCGAACGGCGTGGCGAGCAAAAACGTCAGCCATCTCAGCACCCTGGAACCCCCCGGGTGGCACCGGGCTAGATGGGGTGTTCGTATAGCAGGGACGGTGCTGCCTCTCGCTTCGCTCGCTGTCCGCCGTTCGCCGCTCGCTCGCTCAGCCAAAAATGGCCAGTTTTGGCCAGTTTTTGGGCAGTTCTTGCGTGCCGCGGTGAACGACGTTAGCGGAGCAAAACGTCAGCCATCTCAGCACCCTGGAACCCCCCCGGGGTGACACAGGGCTGGATGGGGCGTTCGTATAGCAGGGACGGTGCTGCATCTTGCTTCGCTCGCTGTCCGCCGCTCGCTCGCTCAGCCAAAAATGGCCAGCTTTGGCCCGTTTTTGGGCCGTTTTGGCCATTTTTTGGGCAGTTCTTGCGTGCCGCAGTGAACGACGTGAGCGGAGCAAAACGTCAGCCATCTCAGCACCCTGGAACCCCCCGGGTTGTCACGACCTTAGCTGGAATTGCCTAAGGCGTGAGGCACCCTTGCGGCCAAAGACGCGAACTTAGCTTGCGTTGCCGAAGTCGCGGGTCACCCTTGTGGCAAAGACGCGAACTTAGCTTGCGTTGCCTAAGTCGCGCTTCGCCCATGCGATCTTGCTCCGCAATGATCAGCCCACTTTGTAACCTCTCGCAGGTCCCTAAGGACCTGTAAAAGAGAAAGAAGTTAGTTCGAAAGAACGAGCAACGGACAAGTCCCGAAGTCTCGCAAAAAGGGAAGCTTTACAAGCAATTCGATGAACACCCTGTGTGGACAAGAGAAAGGAGGTAGAGGGAGAAAAACAAGGCTTTCAAGGATGAACGAACAGCTGCAAACCCACAAACAGCCGCTCACCTGGTCCCGGGCGCAAAACCAAGTTCCCGTAAAGGTCACGTGCGAACTTGCGAAAGAGTGTTCAACTCCCAGTATATAACCGAAGCCCCATCGAGCCACGTGCCACCCGGGAGGTTCCTGGGGTCTGAGCTGGCTGACATTTTGTGAGCGGAGGCAGTTCTCCGCTCACCTCCCGCGGCACGCGAAAACGAGGCGGATTTGGGCTGTTTTGGGGCTGTTTTGCTCGGTTCGGTGAGCGGTCGCTTTGCAACGCTGCAGCTTGTTCGAACTTACATATTTACAAGCAAAATGACCCAAAACTAAGAGAAAACATGCTGCCAAGCAGCTGTACATGCAGGTGCGAGCGACGAACGGTTCGTTGAACAGAGTTGTTGCGGGTGCGCGACGACCGTTCGTGACAGGGTGGCACAGGGCTGGATGGGGCGTTCGTATAGTAGGGACGGTGCTGCCTCTCGCTTCGCTCGCTGTCCTCCGTTCACCGCTCGCTCGCTCAGCCAAAAATGGCCTGTTTTGGCCCGTTTTTGGCCAGTTTTCCCAGTTTTTGGGCAGTTCTTGCGTGCCGCGGCGAACGACGTGAGCGGAGCAAAACGTCAGCCATCTCAGCACCCTGGAACCCCCCGGGTTGTCACGACCTTAGCTGGAATTGCCTAAGGCGTGAGGCACCCTTGCGGCCAAAGACGCGAACTTAGCTTGCGTTGCCGAAGTCGCGGGTCACCCTTGTGGCAAAGACGCGAACTTAGCTTGCGTTGCCTAAGTCGTGCTTCGCCCATGCGATCTTGCTCCGCAATGATCAGCCCACTTTGTAACCTCTCGCAGGTCCCTAAGGACCTGTAAAAGAGAAAGAAGTTAGTTCGAAAGAATGAGCAACGGACAAGTCCCGAAGTCTCGCAAAAAGGGAAGCTTTACAAGCAATTCGACGAACACCCTGTGTGCACAAGAGAAAGGAGGGAGAGGGAGAAAAACAAGGCTTTCAAGGATGAGCGAACAGCTGCAAACCCACAAACAGCCGCTCACCTGGTCCCGGGCGCAAAACCAAGTTCCCGTAAAGGTCACGTGCGAACTTGCGAAAGAGTGTTCAACTCCCAGTATATAACCGAAGCCCCATCGAGCCACGTGCCACCCGGGAGGTTCCTGGGGTCTGAGCTGGCTGACATTTTGTGAGCGGAGGCAGTTCTCCGCTCACCTCCCGCGGCACGCGAAAACGAGGCGGATTTGGGCTGTTTTGGGGCTGTTTTGCTCGGTTCGTTGAGCGGTCGCTTTGCAAAGCTGCAGCTTGTTCGAACTTACATATTTACAAGCAAAATGACCCAAAACTAAGAGAAAACAAGCTGTCAAGCAAAAATGGCCAGTTTTGGCTCGTTTCTGGCCAGTTTTTGGGCAGTTCTTGCGTGCCGCGGCGAACGACATGAGCGGAGCAAAACCCCATCCATATAGCAAGGACGGTGTGCTGCCTCTCGCTTCGCTCGCTGTCCGCCGCTCGCCGCTCGCTCGCTCAGCCAAAAATGGCCAGTTTTGGCCCCTTTTTGGCCAGTTTTGCGTGCCGCGGCGAACGACGTGAGCGGAGCAAAACGTCTACCATCTCAGCACCCTGGAACCTCTCGGGTGGCACAGGGCTGGATGGGGCGTTCATATAGCAGGGACGGTGCTGCCTCTCGCTTCGCTCGCTGTCCACCGCACACCGCTCGCTCGCTCAGCCAAAAATGGCCAGTTTTGGCCCGTTTTGGGCAGTTTTGGCCAGTTTTTGGGCAGTTCTTGCGTGCCGCGGCGAACGACGTGAGCGAAGCAAAACGTCAGCCATCTCAGCACCCTAGAACCCCCCGGGTGGGACGGGGCTTGATGGGGCGTTCGTATAGCAGGGGCGGTGCTGCCTCTCGCTTCGCTCGCTGTCCGCCGGTTGCTGCTCGCTCGCACAGCCAAAAATGGCTAGTCTTGGCCCGTTTTTGGGTTGTTTTGGCCAGTTTTTGGGCAGTTCTTGCGTGCCGCGGCGAACGACGTGAGCGGAGCAAAACGTCAGCCATCTCAGCACCCTGGAACCCCGGGTAGCACAGGGCTGGATGGGGCGTTCAGATAGCAGGGACGGTGCTGCCTCTCCGCTTCGCTGTCCACCGTCGCCCCTTTCGCTCGCTCAGCCAAAAATGGCCAGTTTTGGCCCGTTTCTGTCCAGTTTTGGGCAGTTCTTGCGTGTCCGCGGTGAACGGCGTGGCGGAGCAAAACATCAGCCATCTCATCACCCTGGAACCCCCGGGTGGCACAGGGCTGGATGGGGTGTTAGTATATAGCAGGGACGGTGCTGCCTCTCGCTTCGCTCGCTGTCCTCCGCTCGCTGCTTGCTCGCTCAGCCAAAAATGTCTTGTTTTGGCCTGTTTTTGGGCTGTTTCGCCAGTTTTGGGCAGTTCTTGCGTGCCCACGGCGAAACGGCGTGGCGGGAGCAAAACATCAGCCATCTCAGCACCCTCAAAACCCCGGGTGGCACAGGGGCTGGATGGGGCGTTCGTATAGTAGGGACGGTGCTGCCTCTGCTCGCTTCGCTGTCCTCCGCATTTCGCCTTTGCTTCGCTCAGCCAAAATGGCCTGTTTTGGCCCGTTTTGGCCAGTTTTCCCAGTTTTGGGCAGTTCTTGCGTGCGCTGGGCGAAACGGCGTGGATGAACAAAACGTCAGCCATCTTAGCACCCTGGAACCCCCCGGGTGGCACAGGGCTGGATGGGGCGTTCGTATAGCAGGGACGGTGCTGCCTCTCGCTTCGCTCGCTATCCGCAGCTCGCTGCTCGCTCAGCCAAAAATGGCTAGTTTTGGCCCGTTTTTGGGTTGTTTTGGTCAGTTTTTGGGCAGTTCTTGCGTGCCGCGGTGAACGACGTGAGCGGAGCAAAACTTCAGCCATCTCAGCACCCTGGAACCCCCCGGGTGGCACAGGGCTGGATGGGGTGTTCGTTTAGCTGGGACGGTGCTGCCACTCACTTCGCTCGCTGTCCACCGCTCGCCGCTCGCTCGCTCAGCCAAAAATGGCCAGTTTTGGCCCGTTTTTGGGCTGTTTTGGCCAGTTTTTGGGCAGTTCTTGCGTGCCGCAGCGAACGACGTGAGCGGAGCAAAACGTCAGCCATCTCAGCACCCTGGAACCCCCCGGGTGGCACAGGGCTGGATGGGGTGTTAGTATAGCAGGGACGGTGCTGCCTCTCACTTCGCTCGCTGTGCGCCGCTCGCCGCTTGCTCGCTCAGCCAAAAATGGCCAGTTTTGGCCCGTTTCTGGCCAGTTTTGGCCAATTTTTGGGCAGTTCTTGCGTGCCGCGGCGAACGACGTGAGCGGAGCAAAACCTCAGCCATCTCCGCACCCTTGAACCCCCCGGGTGGCACAGGGCTGGATGGGGCGTTCGTATAGCAAGGACGGTGCTGCGTCTCACTTCGCTCGCTGTCCGTCGCTCGCCGCTCGCTCGCTCAGCCAAAAATGGCCAGTTTTGGCCCGTTTCTGGCCAGTTTTGGCCAGTTTTTGGGCAGTTCTTGCGTGCCGCGGCGAACGACGTGAGCGGAGAAAAACGTCAGCCATCTCAGCACCCTTGAACCCTCCCCGGGTGGCACAGGGCTGGATGGGGCGTTCGTATAGCAGGGACGGTGCTGCCTTCCGC
Organism: Musa schizocarpa; assembly: GCA_900464855.2. Taxonomy (NCBI): domain Eukaryota; kingdom Viridiplantae; phylum Streptophyta; class Magnoliopsida; order Zingiberales; family Musaceae; genus Musa; species Musa schizocarpa. The sequence goes on from LS990919.1 coordinate 28,760,006, forward strand.
CATTTTCGCTGTCCGCCGCTTCGCGCCATTTGCTTCGCTCAGCCAAAATGGCCAGTTTTGGCCCTTTTTGGCCAGTTTTGGCTAGTTTTTTGGGCAGTTCTTACGTGCGCTGGCGAACCACGCGGCGGAGCAAAACGTCAGCCATCTCAGCACCCTGGAACCCCGGGTGGCACAGGGCTGGATGGGGCGTTCAGATATCAGGGACGGTTCAGCCTCTCCGCTCGCTTCGCTGTCCGCCGCCGCCCGCTTAGCTCAGCCAAAATGGCCAGTTTTGGCCCATTTTTGGCAGTTCTTGCGTGCCTTAAACGACGCTGAGCCGGAGCAAAACGTCAGCCATCTCAGCACCCTGGAACCCCGGGTGGCACAGGGCTGGATGGGGCGTTCAGATAGCAGGGGGCGGTGCTGCCTCTCCGCGCCGGCTTCGCTGTCCTCCGCTCGCTGCTCGCTCGCTCAGCCAAAAATGGCTAGTGTTGGCCCGTTTCTGGGCTGTTTCGGCCAGTTTTTGGGCAGTTCTTGCATGCCGCGGCGAACGACGGGAGCGTAGCAAAACGTCAGCTATCTCAGCACCCTGAAACCCCCCGGTTGGCACAGGGCTGGATGGGGCGTTCGTTGAGCAGGGACGGTGCTGCCTCTCACTTCGCTCGCTGCCGCCGTTCGCCGCTCGCTCGCTCAGCCAAAAATGGCCAGTTTTGGCACGTTTCTGGCCAGTTTTGGCCAGTTTGGCTAGTTTTTGGGCAGTTCTTGCGTGCCGCGGCGAACGACGTGAGCGGAGCAAATCGTCAGCCATCTCAGCAACCTGGAACCCCCCGGGTGGCACAGGGCTGGATGGGGCGTTCGTATAGAAGGGACGGTGCTGCCTGCCGCCGGCTGTCCGCTGTCCGCCTTCGCCTTTCGCTCGCTCACCCAAAATGGCCAGTTTTAGCTAGTTTTTGGGCAGTTCTTGCGTGCGTGCGGGCGAACGGCGCTTAGCAGGGCAAAAACGTCAGCCATCTCAGCACCCTGGAACCCCGGGTGGCACAGGGCTGGATGGGGCTTCAGTATATCAGGGGACGGTGCTGCCTCTCGCTTCGCTCGCTGTCCGCCGCCTTCCTTCGCTCAGCCAAAATGGCTAGTTTTGGCCCGTTTTTGGCCAGTTTTGGCTAGTTTTTGGGCAGTTCTTGCGTGCGCTGGTGAATGACGCTTGGGAGCAAAACGTCAGCCATCTCAGCACCCTGGAACCCCGGGTGGCACAGGGCTGGATGGGGCATTCAGATATCAGGGACGATGCTGCCTCTCTACGCCCTTCGCTGTCCGCCCGCCGCCATTTCGCTTCGCTGCTGTCCGTCCGCTTCGCCTTCGCCTTCGCCGCTTCGCTCAACCAAAAATGGCCAGTTTTGGCCAGTTTTGGCCAGTTTTTGGGCAGTTCTTGCGTGCCGCGGCGAACGACGTGAGCGGAGCAAAACGTCAGCCATCTCAGCACCCTGGAACCCCCCGGGTGGCACAGGGCTGGATGGGGTGTTCGTATAGCAGGGACGGTGCTGCCTCTCACATCGCTCGCTGTCCTCCGCTCGCTGCTCGCTCGCTCAGCCAAAAATGGCTAGTTTTGGCGCGTTTCTGGGCAGTTCTTGCGTGCCGCGGCCAACGAAGCGAGCGGAGCAAAACGTCAGCCATCTCATCACCCTGGAACCCCCCGGATGGCACAGGGCTGGATGGGGCGTTCGTATATCAGGGACGGTGCTGCCTCTCACTTCGCTCGCTGTCCTCCGCTCACTGCTAGCTCGCTCAGCCAAAAATAGCTAGTGTTGGCCCGTTTCTGGGCTGTTTCGGCCTGTTTTTGGGCAGTTCTTGCGTGCCGCGGTGAACGACGGGAGCGTAGCAAAACGTCAGCTATCTCAGCACCCTGAAACCCCCCGGTTGGCACAGGGCTGGATGGGGCGTTCGTTGAGCAGGGGCGGTGCTGCCTCTCGCCGCTTCGCTGCCGCCCGTTGCGCCTTCGCTTCGCTCAGCCAAAAATGGCCAGTTTTTTGCACGTTTCTGGCCAGTTTTGGCCAGTTTGGCTAGATTTTTTGGGCAGTTCTTGCGTGCGCTGGCGAACGGCGTGGAGCGGAGCAAAACGTCAGCCATCTCAGCAACCTGGAACCCCGGGTGGCACAGGGCTGGATGGGGCGTTCAGTATAGCAGGACGGTGCTGCCTCTCGCGCGCTTTCGCTGTCCGCCCGCCGCTTCTTTCGCTCAGCCAAAAATGGCCAGTTTTAGCTAGTTTTTTGGGCAGTTCTTGCGTGCGCTGGCGAACGACGCGAGCAGGGCAGGGCAAAACGTCAGCCATCTCAGCACCCTGGAACCCCGGGTGGCATAGGGCTGGATGGGGCTTCAGATATCAGGGGGACGGTGCTGCCTCTCTCGTCGCTGCTGTCCGCCCTTCGCCGCATTTCGCTTCGCTCAGCCAAAAATGGCTAGTTTTGGCCCGTTTTTGGCCAGTTTTGGCTAGTTTTTGGGCAGTTCTTGCGTGCCGCGGTGAATGACGCGAGCGGAGCAAAACGTCAGCCATCTCAGCACCCTGGAACCCCCCGGGTGGCACAGGGCTGGATGGGGCATTCGTATATCAGGGACGATGCTGCCTCTCTTCATTTCGCTGTCCGCCGCTTCGCCTTCGCTCGCTCAACCAAAATGGCCAGTTTTGGCCAGTTTTGGCCATTTTTTTGGCAGTTCTTGCGTGTCGCGGCGAAACGGCGTGGAGCGGAGCAAAACGTCAGCCATCTCAGCACCCTGGAACCCCCCGGGTGGCACAGGGCTGGATGGGGTGTTCGTATAGCAGGGACGGTGCTGCCTCTCACTTCGCTCGCTGTCCTCCGCTCGCTGCTCGCTCGCTCAGCCAAAAATGGCTAGTTTTGGCGCGTTTCTGGGCAGTTCTTGCGTGCCGCGGCCAACGACGCGAGCGGAGCAAAACGTCAGCCATCTCATCACCCTGGAACCCCCCGGATGGCACAGGGCTGGATGGGGCGTTCGTATATCAGGGACGGTGCTGCCTCTCACTTCGCTCGCTGTCCTCCGCTCGCTGCTAGCTCGCTCAGCCAAAAATGGCTAGTGTTGGCCCGTTTCTGGGCTGTTTCGGCCTGTTTTTGGGCAGTTCTTGCGTGCCGCGGTGAACGACGTGAGCGTAGCAAAACGTCAGCTATCTCAGCACCCTGAAACCCCCCGGTTGGCACAGGGCTGGATGGGGCGTTCGTAGAGCAGGGACGGTGCTGCCTCTCACTTCGCTCGCTGCCGCCGTTCGCCGCTCGCTCGCTCAGCCAAAAATGGCTAGTTTTGGCACGTTTCTGGCCAGTTTTGGCCAGTTTGGCTAGTTTTTGGGCAGTTCTTGCATGCCGCGGCGAACGACATGAGCGGAGCAAAACGTCAGCCATCTTAGCAACCTGGAACCCCCCGGGTGGCACAGGGCTGGATGGGGCGTTCGTATAGCAGGGACGGTCTGCCTCTCGCTTCGCTCGCTGTCCGCCGCTCGCCGCTCGCTCGCTCAGCCAAAAATGGCCAGTTTTAGCTAGTTTTTGGGCAGTTCTTGCGTGCCTTGGCGAAACGACTTGAGCAGGGCAAAACGTCAGCCATCTCAGCACCCTGGAACCCCGGGTGGCACAGGGGCGGATGGGGCTTCAGTATATCAGGGACGGTGCTGCCTCTCGCGCCGCTTCGCTGTCCGCCGCTTCGCCGCTTTCGCTTCAGCTCAGCCAAAAAAATGACTAGTTTTGGCCCGTTTTTGGCCAGTTTTGGCTAGTTTTTTGGGCAGTTCTTGCGTGTCGCGGTGAATGATATGGCGAGCAAAACGTCAGCCATCTCAGCACCCTGGAACCCCGGGTGGCACAGGGCTGGATGGGGCATTCAGTATATCAGGGACGATGCTGCCTCTCGCCGCTTCGCTGTCCGCCCTTCGCCTTCATTTTCGCTCAACCAAAAAATGGCCAGTTTTTTGGGCAGTTGTTGCGTCGTGGCGAACAACAGCGAGCGAACAAAACGTCAGCCATCTCAGCAACCTGGAACCCCCGGGTGGCACAGGGCTGGATGGGGCGTTCGATAGCAGCGACGGTGCTGCCTCTCGCTTCGCTTCGCTGTCCGCCGCTCGCCGCTTTCGCTTCGCTCAGCCAAAATGGCCAATTTTGGCTAGTTTTTTGGGCAGTTCTTGCGTGCCTTGGCGGCGAACGACGCGAAAGCAGGGCAAAAGCGTCAGCCATCTTAGCACCCTGGAACCCGGGGTGGCACAGGGCTGGATGGGGTTTCGTATATCAGGGGGCGGTGCTGCCTCTCCGCCATTTCGCTGTCCGCCGCTTCGCCGCTTCGCTTCGCTCAACCAAAAAATGGCTAGTTTTGGCCCGAATTTTTTGGCCAGTTTTGGCTAGTTTTGGGCAGTTCTTTGCGTGCGCGGTGAATGACGCGAAGCGGAGCAAAAACGTCAGCCATCTCAGCACCCTAGAACCCCGGGTGGCACAGGGCTGGATGGGGCATTCAGTATATCAGGGACGATGCTGCCTCTCGCCATTCGCTGTCCGCCGCTTCGCCCGGCTCGCTTCGCTCAACCAAAATGGCCAGTTTTGGCCAGTTTTGGCCAGTTTTTGGCAGTTCTTGCGTGCCGCAGCGAACGGCGTGGCGTAGCAAAACGTCAGCCATCTCAGCAACCTGGAACCCCGGGTGGCACAGGGCTGGATGGGGCGTTCGATATAGGGGACGGTGCTGCCTCTCGCTTCGCTTCGCTGTGTCCTTCGCCGCCGCTTCGCTCAGCCAAAATGGCCAGTTTTAGCTAGTTTTGGGCAGTTCTTGCGTGCCCGGCGAAACGACGCGAGCAGGGCAAAACGTCAGCCATCTCAGCACCCTGGAACCCCGGGTGGTACAGGGCTGGATGGGGCTTCAAATATATCAGGGGGCGGTGCTGCCTCTCGCCGGCTTGTCGCTGTCCGCCTTCGCCGCCTTCGCTCAGCCAAAAATGGCTAGTTTTGGCCCTTTTTTGGCCAGTTTTGGCTAGTTTTTTTGGGCAGTTCTTTGCGGGCATGGTGAATGACGCGGCGGAGCAAAACGTCAACCATCTCAGCACCCTGGACCCCCGGGTGGCACAGGGCTGGATGGGGCATTAAGTATATCAGGGACGATGCTGCCTCTCGCCATTTCGCTGTCCGCCGCCGCCGCCGCTTCGCTCAACCAAAAATGGCCAGTTTTGGCCAGTTTTGGCCAGTTTTTGGGCAGTTCTTGCGTGCCGCGGCGAACGACGTGAGCGGAGCAAAACGTCAGCCATCTCAGCAACCTTGAACCCCCCGGGTGGCACAGGGCTGGATGGGGCGTTCGTATAGCAGGGACGGTGCTGCCTCTCGCTTCGCTCGCTGTCCGCCGCTCGCCGCTCGCTCGCTCAGCCAAAAATGGCCAGTTTTGGCTAGTTTTTGGGCAGTTCTTGCGTGCCGCGGCGAACGACGCGAGCAGGGCAAAACGTCAGCCATCTTAGCACCCTGGAACCCCCCGGGTGGCACAGGGCTGGATGGGGCTTCGTATATCAGGGACGGTGCTGCCTCTCGCTTCGCTCGCTGTCCGCCGCTCGCCGCTCGCTCGCTCAACCAAAAATGGCTAGTTTTGGCCCGTTTTTGGCCAGTTTTGGCTAGTTTTTGGGCAGTTCTTGCGTGCCGCGGTGAATGACGCGAGCGGAGCAAAACGTCAGCCATCTCAGCACCCTGGAACCCCCCGGGTGGCACAGGGCTGGATGGGGCATTCGTATATCAGGGACGATGCTGCCTCTCGCTTCGCTCGCTGTCCGCCGCTCGCCGCTCGCTCGCTCAACCAAAAATGGCTAGTTTTGGCCAGTTTTTGGGCAGTTCTTGCGTGCCGCGGCGAACGACGTGAGCGGAGCAAAACGTCAGCCATCTCAGCAACCTTGAACCCCCCGGGTGGCACAGGGCTGGATGTGGCGTTCGTATAGCAGGGACGGTGCTGCCTCTCGCTTCGCTCGCTGTCCGCCTTCGCATTTCGCTTCGCTCAGCCAAAAATGGCCAGTTTTGGCTAGTTTTTGGGCAGTTCTTGCGTGCCGCGGCGAACGACGCGAGCAGGGCAAAACGTCAGCCATCTTAGCACCCTGGAACCCCCCGGGTGGCACAGGGCTGGATGGGGCTTCATATATCAGGGACGGTGCTACCTCTCGCTTCGCTCGCTGTCCGCCGCTGGCCGCTCGCTCGCTCAACCAAAAATCGCTAGTTTTGGCCCGTTTTTGGCCAGTTTTGGCTAGTTTTTGGGCAGTTCTTGCGTGCCGCGGTGAATGACGCGAGCGGAGCAAAACGTCAGCCATCTCAGCACCCTGGAACCCCCCGGGTGGCACAGGGCTTGATGGGGCATTCGTATATCAGGGACGATGCTGCCTCTCGCTTCGCTCGCTGTCCGCCGCTCGCCGCTCGCTTGCTCAACCAAAAATGGCCAATTTTGGCCAGTTTTGGCCAGTTTTTGGGCAGTTCTTGCATGCCGCGGCGAACGACGTGAGCGGAGGAAAACGTCAGCCATCTCAGCACCCTGGAACCCCCTGGGTGGCACAGGGCTGGATGGGGCGTTCGTATAGCAGGGACGGTGCTGCACCTCGCTTCGCTCGCTGTCCTCCGCTCGCTCAGCCAAAAATGGCTAGTTTTGGCCCGTTTCTGGGCTGTTTCGACTAGTTTTTGGGCAGTTCTTGCGTGCCGCGGTGAACGACGTGAGCGGAGCAAAACGTCAGCCATCTCAGCACCCTGAAACCCCCCGGGTGGCACAGGGCTAGATGGGGCATTCGTATAGCAGGGACGGTGCTGCCTCTCACTTCGCTCGCGGTTTGCCGTTCGCCGCTCGCTCGCTCAGCCAAAAAAGGGCAGTTTTGGCCCGTTTCTGGCCAGTTTTGGCCAGTTTTTGGGCAGTTCTTGCGTGCTGCGGCGAACGACGTGAGCGGAGCAAAACGTCAGCCATCTCAGCACCCTTGAACCCCCTGGGTGGCACAGGGCTGGATGGGGTGTTCGTATAGCAGGGACGGTGCTGCCTCGCTTCGCTCGTTGTCCGCCGCTCGCCGCTTGTTCGCTCAGCCAAAAATGGCCAGTTTTGGCCCATTTTTGGCCAGTTTTGGCTAGTTTTTGGGCAGTTCTTGCGTGCCGTGGCGAACGATGCGAGCGTAGCAAAACGTCAGCCATCTCAGCACCCTAGAACCCCCCGGGTGGCACAGGGCTGGATGGGGCGTTCGTATAGTAGGGACGGTGCTGCCACTCACTTCACTCGCTATCCGCCGCTCGCCGCTCGCACGCTCAGCCAAAAATGGCCAGTTTTGGCCCGTTTCTGGCCAGTTTTTGGGCAGTTCTTGCGTGCCGCGGCGAACGACGTGAGCGGAGCAAAACCCCATCCGTATAGCAGGGACGGTGCTGCCTCTCGCTTCGCTCGCTGTCCTCCGCTCGCTGCTCGCTCACACAGCCAAAAATGGCTAGTTTTGGTCCGTTTCTGGGCAGTTTCGGTCAGTTTTTGGGCAGTTCTTGCGTGCCGCGGCGAACGACTCGAGCGGAGCAAAATGTTAGCCATCACAGCACTCTGGAACCCCCCGGGTGGCACAGGGCTGGATGGGGCGTTCGTATATCAGGGACGGTGCTGCCTCTCGCTTCGCTCGCTGTCCGCCGCTCGCCGCTCGCTCGCTCAGCCAAAAATGGCCAGTTTTGGCCCGTTTCTGGCCAGTTTTGGCCAGTTTTTGGTCAGTTCTTGCGTGCCGCGGCGAACGACATGAGCGGAGCAAAACGTCAGCCATCTCAGCACCCTTGAACCCCCCGGGTGGCACAGGGCTGGATGGGGCGTTCGTATAGCAGGGACGGTGCTGCCTCTCACTTCGCTCGCTGTCCATCGCTCGCCGCTCGCTCGCTCAGCCAAAAATTGCCAGTTTTGGCCAGTTTTTGGGCAGTTCTTACGTGCCGCGGCGAACGACGTGAGCGGAGCAAAACGTTAGTCATCTCAGCACCCTGAAACACCCCGGGTGGCACAGGGCTGGATGGGGCGTTCGTATAGCAGGGATGGTGCTGCCTCTCGCTTCGCTCGTTGTCCGCCGCTCGCCGCTCGCTTGCTCAGCCAAAAATGGCCAGTTTTGGCCCGTTTCTGGCCAGTTTTTGGCCAGTTCTTGCGTGCCGCGGCGAACGACATGAGCGGAGCAAAACCCCATCCGTATAGCAGGGACGGTGTGCTGCCTCTCGCTTCGCTCATTGTCCGCCGCTCGCCGCTCGCTCACTCAGCCAAAAATGGCCAGTTTTGCGTGCCGCGGCGAACGACTTGAGCGGAGCAAAATGTCAGCCATCTCAGCACCCTGGAACCCCTCGGGTGGCACAGGGCTGGATGGGGCGTTCGTATAGCAGGGACGGTGCTGCCTATCGCTTCGCTCGCTGTCCACCGCTCGCCGCTCGCTCGCTCAGCCAAAAATGGCCAGTTTTGGCCCGTTTTTGGGCTGTTTTGGCCAGTTTTTGGGCAGTTCTTGCGTGCCGCGGTGAACGACGTGAGCGGAGCAAAACGTCAGCCATCTCAACACCCTGGAACCCCCCGCGGGTGGCACGGGGCTGGATGGGGCGTTCGTATAGCAGGGACGGTGCTGCCTCTCGCTTCGCTCGCTGTCCGCCGCTCGTTGCTCGCTCGCTCAAACAAAAATGGCTAGTTTTGGCCCGTTTTTGGGTTGTTTTGGCCAGTTTTTGGGCAGTTCTTGCGTGCCGCGGCGAACGACATGAGCGGAGCAAAACGTCAGCCATCTCAGCACCCTGGAACCCTCCGGGTGGCACAGGGCTGTATGGGGCGTACGTATAGCAGGGTCGGTGCTGCCACTCACTTCCCTCGCTGTCCGCCGCTCGCCGCTCGCTCGCTCAGCCAAAAATGGTCAGTTTTGGCCCGTTTCTGGCCAGTTTTTGGGCAGTTCTTGCGTGCCGCGGCGAACGACGTGAGCGGAGCAAAACCCCATCCGTATAGCAGGGACGGTGTGCTGCCTCTCGCTTCGCTCGCTGTCCGCCGCTCGCCGCTCGCTCGCTCAGCCAAAAATGGCCAGTTTTGGCCCGTTTTTGGCCAGTTTTGCGTGCCGCGGCGAACGACGTGAGCGTAGCAAAACATCAGCCATCTCAGCACCCTGGAACCCCTTGGGTGGCACAGGGCTGGATGGGGCGTTCGTATAGCAGGGACGGTGCTGCCTATCGCTTCGTTCGCTGCCCACCGCTCGCCGCTCGCTCGCTCAGCCAAAAATGGCCAGTTTTGGCCCATTTTTGGGCTGTTTTGGCCAGTTTTTGGGCAGTTCTTGCGTGCCGCGGTGAACGACGTGAGCGGAGCAAAACGTCAGCCATCTCAACACCCTGGAACCCCCCGCGGGTGGCACGGGGCTGGATGGGGCGTTCGTATAGCAGGGACAGTGCTGCCTCTCGCTTCGCTCGCTGTCCGCCGCTCGTTGCTCGCTCGCTCAGACAAAAATGGCTAGTTTTGGCCCGTTTTTGGGTTGTTTTGGCCAGTTCTTGCGTGCCGCGGCGAACGACATGAGCGGAGCAAAACGTCAGCCATCTCAGCACCCTGGAACCCTCCGGGTGGCACAGGGCTGTATGGGGCGTTCGTATAGCAGGGACGGTGCTGCCACTCACTTCACTCGCTGTCCGCCGCTCGCCGCTCGCTCGCTCAGCCAAAAATGGTCAGTTTTGGCCCGTTTCTGGCCAGTTTTTGGGCAGTTCTTGCGTGCCGCGGCGAACGACGTGAGCGGAGCAAAACCCCATCCGTATAGCAGGGACGGTTTGCTGCCTCTCGCTTCGCTCGCTGTCCGCCGCTCGCCGCTCGCTCGCTCAGCCAAAAATGGCCAGTTTTGGCCCGTTTTTGGCCAGTTTTGCGTGCTGCGGCGAACGAACGAGCGTGAGTTAAAACATCAGCCATCTCAGCACCCTGGAACCCCTCGGGTGGCACAGGGCTGGATGGGGCGTTAGATAGCAGGGACGGTGCTGCCTATCGCCGTTCGCTGCCGCTGCTCGCCGCCGCCATTTCAGCCAGCCAAAAATGGCCAGTTTTGGCCTGTTTTTTGGGCTGTTTTGGCCAGTTTTTGGGCAGTTCTTGCGTGCCGCGGCGAACGACGTGAGCGGAGCAAAACGTCAGCCATCTCAGCACCCTGGAACCCCCCGCGGGTGGCACGGGGCTGGATGGGGCGTTCGTATAGCAGGGACGGTGCCGCCTCTCGCTTCGCTCGCTCAGCCAAAAATGGCTTGTTTTGGCCCGTTTTTGGGTTGTTTTGGCCAGTTTTTGGGCAGTTCTTGCGTGCGCTGGCTTAACGACGCTGACGAGCGGAGCGAAAAAACGTCAGCCATCTAAGCACCCTGGAACCCCGGGTGGCACAGGGCTGGATGGGGCATTCAGATATCAGGGACGGTGCTGCCCTCCGCTTGCTGTCCGCCGCCGCCGCCGCCGCTTTCGCTCAAAAAAATCGCCAGTTTTGGCCAGTTTTGTCCAGTTTTTGGGCAGTTCTTGCGTGCCGCGGCGAACGACGTGAGCCGAGCAAAACGTCAGCCATCTCAGCACCCCGGAACCCCCCGGGTGGCACAGGGCTGGATGGGGCGTTCGTATAGCAGGGATGGTGCTGCACCTCGCTTCGCTCGCTCAGCCAAAAATGGCTAGTTTTGGCCCGTTTTTGGGCTGTTTCGGCTAGTTTTTGGGCATTTCTTGCGTGCCACGGCGAACGACGTGGGCGGAGCAAAACGTCAGCCATCTCAGCACCCTTGAACCCCCCGGGTGGCACAGGGCTGGATGGGGCGTTCGTATAGCCGGGTCGGTGCTGCCTCTCGCTTCGCTCGCTGTCCGCCACTCGCCGCTCGCTCGCTCAGCCAAAAATGGCCAGTTTTGGCTCGTTTTTGGCTAGTTTTGGCTAGTTTTTGGGCAGTTCTTGCGTGCCGCGACGAACGACGCGAGCGGAGCAAAACGTCAGCCATATCAGCACCCTGGAACCCCCGGTGGCACAGGGCTAGATGGGGCGTTCAGTATATCAGGGGACGGTGCTGCCCTCTCGCCCGCATTCGCTGTCCGCGGGCTTCGCTTCGCTTCGCTCAGCCAAAAATGGCCAGTTTTGGCCAGTTTTGGGCAGTTCTTGCGTGCCGCGGCGAACGACGTGATCGGAGCAAAACGTCAGCCATCTCAGCACCCTGGAACCCCCCGGGTGGCACAGGGCTGGATGGGGCATTCGTATAGCAGGGACGGTGCTGCCTCTCACTTCGCTCGCTGTCCTCCGCTCACTGCTCGCTCACTCAGCCAAAAATGGCTAGTTTTGGCCCGTTTCTGGGCTGTTTCGGCCAGTTTTTGGGCAGTTCTTGCGTGCCGCGGCGAACGACGTGAGCGTAGCAAAACGTCAGCCATCTCAGCACCCTGAAACCCCCCGGGTGGCACAGGGCTGGATGGGGCATTCGTATAGCTTGGACGGTGCTGCCACTAACTTCGCTTACTGTCCGTCGCTCGCCGCTCGCTCGCTCAGCCAAAAATGGCCAGTTTTGGCACGTTTTTGGTATGTTTTGGCCAGTTTTTGGGAAGTTATTGCGTGTCACGGCGACCGACGTGAGCGGAGCGAACCTTCAGCCACCTTAGCACCCTGGAACCCCCCGGGTGGCACAGGGCTGGATGGGGCGTTCGTATAGTAGGGACGGTGCTGCCTCTCGCTTCGCTCGCTGTCCTCTGCTCGCCGCTCGCTTGCTCAGCCAAAAATGGCCTATTTTGGCCCGTTTTTGGCCAGTTTTCCCAGTTTTTGGGCAGTTCTTGCGTGCCGCGGCGAACGACGTGAGCGGAGCAAAACGTCAGCCATCTCAGCACCCTGGAACCCCCCGGGTGGCACAAGGCTGGATGGGGCGTTCGTATAGCAGGGACGGTGCTGCCTCTCGCTTCGCTCGCTGTCCGATGCTCGCTGCTCGCTCAGCCAAAAATGGCTAGTTTTGGCCCGTTTTTGGGCTGTTTTGGCCAGTTTTTGGGCAGTTCTTGCGTGCCGCGGCGAACGACGTGAGCGGAGAAAAACGTCAGCCATCTCAGCACCCTGGAACCCCCCGGGTGGCACAGGGCTGGATGGGGCATTCGTATAGCTGGGACGGTGCTGCCTCTCGCCATTTCGCTGTCCACCACGCTTCGCCTTTCATTTCGCTTAGCCAAAATGGCCAGTTTTGGCCCGTTTTAGGGCTGTTTTGGCCAGTTTTGGGCTGTTCTTGCGTGCGCGGCTTAACGACGTGAGCGGAGCAAAACGTCAGCCATCTCAGCACCCTGGAACCCCGGTGGCACAGGGCTGGATGGGGCATTCGATAGCTGGGACGGTGTGCTGCTCTCGCTTCGCTTCGCTGTCCACCGCCGCCATTCGCTTAGCCAAAAATGGCCAGTTTTGGCCCGTTTTTGGGCTGTTTTGGCCAGTTTTTGGGCTGTTCTTGCGTGCCGCGGCGAACGACGTGAGCGGAGCAAAACGTCAGCCATCTCAGCACCCTGGAACCCCCCGGGTCGCACAGGGCTCGATGGGGCATTCGTATAGCTTGGACGGTGCTGCCACTAACTTCGCTTACTGTCCGTCGCTCGCCGCTCACTCGCTCAGCCAATAATGTTCAGTTTTGGCCCATTTTTGGTATGTTTTGGCCAGTTTTTGGGAAGTTATTGCGTGTCGCGGCGACCGACGTGAGCGGAGCGAACCTTCAGCCATCTCAGCACCCTGGAACCCCCCTGGTGGCACAGGGCTGTATGGGGCATTCGTATAGCAGGGACGGTGCTACCTCTCGCTTCGCTCACTGTCCGCCGCTCACTCGCTCAGCCAAAAATGGCCCGTTTTGGCCTGTTTTTGGGTCGTTTTGGCTAGTTTTTGGGCAGTTTTTCGAGCCGCATCGACCTACGTGAGCGGAGCAAAACGTAAGCCTTCTCAGCACCCTAGAATCCCCCAGGTGGCACAGGGCTGCATGGGGCATTCGTATAGCATGCCACGGCGACCGACATGACGGAGCAAAACGTCAGCCATCTAAGCACTCTGGAACCCCCTGTGAGGCACAGGGCTGGATGGGGCATTCGTATAGCAGGGATGGTGCTGCCTCTCGCTCCGCTCGCTATCCGTCGTTCGCCGCTCGCTCGCTCGGCCAAAAATGGCCTGTTTTGGCCCATTTTTGGTCCGTTTTGGCTAGTTTTTGGCCCGTTCTTGCGAGCCGCGGCGACCGACGTGAGCGGAGCAAAACGTCAGCCATCTCAGCACCCTGTAACCCCCCGGGTGGCATAGGGCTGGATAGGGCATTCATATAGCAGGGACGGTGCTACCTCTCGCTACGCTCACTGTCCGCCGCTCGCTCGCTCAACCAAAAATGGCCCGTTTTGGCCTGTTTTTGGGTCGTTTTGGCAAGTTTTTGGGCAGTTCTTCGAGCTGCATCGACCGACGTGAGTGGAGCAAAACGTAAGCCATCTCAGCACCCTGGAATCCCCCGGGTGGCACAGGGCTGGATGGGGCATTCAAATAGCATGCCACGGCGACCGACGTGACGGAGAAAAACATCAGCCATCTCAGCACTCTGGAACCCCCCGGGAGGCACAGGGCTGGATGGGGCATTCGTATAGAAGGGACGGTGCTGCCTCTCGCTTCGCTCACTGTCCGTCGTTCACCGCTCGCTCGCTCGGCTAAAAATGGCCTGTTTTGGCCCGTTTTTGGTCGGTTTTGGCCAGTTTTTGGGCAGTACTTGCGTGTCGTGGCAATCGACGTGAGTGGAGCAAAACGACAGCCATCTCAGCACCCTGGAACCCCCCGGGTGGCACAGGGCTGGATGGGGCATTCGTTTAGCAGGGACGGTGCGGCCTCTCACTTTGCTCACGGTCCACCACTCGCCACTCTCTTGATCAACCAAAAATGACCAGTTTTGGCCCATATTTGGGCCGCTTTGCCTAGTTTTTGGGCAGTTCTTGCGAGCCACGTCGACCGACGTGAGCGGAGCAAAACGTAAGCCATCTCAGCACCATGGAACCCCCCGAGTGGCATAGGGCTAGATGGGGCATTCGTATAGTAGGGATGGTGCTGCCTCTCGCTTCGCTCGATGTCCGCCGTTCGCCGCTCGCTCGCTCAGCCAAAAATGGCCAGTTTTGGCTCGTTTTTGCGCTGTTTTGGCCTATTTTTAGGTAGTTCTTGCATGCCGCGACGACCGATGTGAGCGGAGCAAAACGTTAGCCATCTTGGCACCCTGGAACCCCCCGGGTGGCACAGGGCTCGATGGGGCATTCGTATAGCATGGACGGTGCTGCCACTTACTTCGCTCGCTATCCGCCGCTCGCTCGCTCAGCCAAAAATGGTTAGTTTTGGCCCGTTTTTGGTCCGTTTTGGCCAGTTTTTGTGTAGTTATTGCGTGTCGCGATGACCGATGTGAGCTGAGCAAACCGTCAGCCATCTCAGTACCCTGGAACCCCCTGGTGGCACAAGGCTGTATGGGGCATTCGTATAGCAGGGACGATGCTACCTCTCGCTTCGCTCGCTGTCCGCCACTTGCCGCTCGCTCGCTCAGCCAAAAATGGCCAATGTTGGCTCGTTTTTGGGCCGTTCTTGCGTGACGCGGCGACCGAAGTGAGCGGAGCAAAACGTCGGCCATCTCAGCACCCTGGAAGCCCCCGGGTGGCACAGGGCTGGATGGGACATTCGTATAGCAGGGACGTTGCTGCCTATCGCTTCGCTCGCTGTACGCTGCTCACCGCTCTCTCGCTCAGCCAAAAATGGCCTGTTTTGGCCCGTTTTTGTGCTGTTTTTGCCAGTTCTTGCATGCCACGGCGACCAACGTGAGGGGAGCAAAACGTCAGCCATCTCACCTCCATGGAACCCCCCGGGTGGCACAGGGTTGGATGGTGCATTTGTATAGCTGGGACGGTGCTGCCTCTCGCTTCACTCGCTGTCCGCCGCTCGCTCACTCAGCCAAAAATTGCCTATTTTGGCCCATTTTTGGTCGCTTTTCGCCAGTTTTTGGGCAGTTCTTGCGTGCCGCGTCGACCGACGTGAGCGGAGCAAAACGTCAGCCATCTCAGCACTCTGGAACCCCCTGGGTGGCACAGGGTTGGATGGGGCATTTGTATAGCCGGGACGGTGCTAACTCTCACTTCGCTCACTGTCCGCCGCTCGCCGCTCGCTCGCTTGCTCAGCCAAAAATGGCCTATTTTGGCTTGTTTTTGGTCTGTTTTTGCCAGTTTTTTGGCAGTACTTGCGTGTCGCGGCGACCGACGTGAGCGGAGCGAACCGTCAGCCATCTCAGCACCCTGGAACCCCTCGGGTGGCACAGGGCCAGATGGGGTATTCGTATAGCAGGGACGGTGCTACCTCTCACTTCGCTCGCTCTCCGCCGCTCGCCGCTCGCTCGCTCAGCCAAAAATGGCCCGTTTTGGCCCGTTTTTGGGCCGTTTTGGCCTGTTTTTGGGCAGTTCTTGCGTGCCGCGTCGACTGACGTGAGCGGAGCAAAATGTCATCCATTCAGCACCCTAGAACCCCCCGAGTGGCATAGGGCAGGATGGGGTATTCGTATAGCAGGGTCGGTGCTACCTCTCGCTTCGCTCGCTGTCCGCTGTTCGCCGCTCGCTCGCTCGGCTAAAAATGGCCAGTTTTGTAACACCCCTCATTTCCGAATTTTCGTATAAGTTTCTAGTTGTAATGTAGGTATCTATTTTAAATTTGATAAAAAGTCAACGTATGAATCTGAGAACTTATTCATAAGAGTTGGAGGATTTGTTAAAAGAAAGAATCTGAGGACCTATATGTAAACCCTAAGGACTAAATCATGAATATGATAAATCCAAGGACCAAACTGTAAAATGTACAAAAATACAAACTTCACCATTTAAGCCTCTCTGCCTTCGTTCTTAAGGAAGCAGAGAGGGCAGCTCGTGGGTGATCAAAGAAAGAAAGAAAGAAAGAAAGAAAGAAGAAGAAGAAGAAGAAGAAGAAAAAAATTGGGGTTTTAGGGTTCTTGCGTTAATCTTTTCACTTCGGGTCAAAATTCTCAAAGGCAAGTGTTCTAACCCCATCCTACAGAATTTTTAGTCTCTGTTTTTATGTTGAATCAAAATAAATTGAAGGATTTCTATTTAGAAACTGATATGTCTCTCTTTGGACATAGAACCATGGATTTTGAAGTCTTTCTCGGTAAACTGACCCCTATACACTGTTTCAGCTATAAGTTTTAGTACAAAATGTGAATTCGGGCAGGAACTATTTTGTTTGAAAATTAGACTCTTATATCTTCCTGTTGACACTGATTTTGTAGATTTTGGACACCGAATACTTACCCAAACATCTGATTCAATTGAGCCTATAGACGCTGTAAAACAGGGTTCGAGATTTCTGACCTGTCGATACTAAAATGCCTATAACTCCCTGTTGAAAATTCTGAATTGTACCAAAATGATTTTATTTGAAACTAGGCTTGAAAATCTTTCTTTTGACTTATAGTTTAAAAATTTTGGATTTTAATTACCTACCCTATTGTCTGTTGAATCCGACCCTATAAATTCTGCAAACCAGTGATTGTGTTTTTGACCTTGTGTTACCAAATCAAAGGTAACTCCGCGTTGGGAACCCTGTTTCGTATGAAATTTGTTCCATCAGAATATAGATTGATATATGGTTCGACCATAGTTTTCTTATGGGTATTGGAGCATAATTGATATTCTGAAGTATTTGTTTGATGTGCCACTGGAATTCTGTCCGAAATCGAGCTTTGGTCGATTTCGCATATTCTGCTCCGTTCCTTTGGATATTTGAATTCATTTAACCTTATTATTGGATTTGAGCTAAATATGATTGCTTGGAAATTCCTGTGCACTCTTGTTTTTATTTCATTCCAAATCTGAATACATTTGTGAGAGATTTGTTCTTTGTTTCGTATTGTTTCGAAAAGGCACATGCACGTTCGTTGTTCCGCGTGTGATTCCGATATATGCTACTTATTGTTAAAACTGCCCTCTTGTACTCTGGTGTGTGGGATTTTCTGGACCTTTGCCAGAAATGGTAAAGGGTATGCGCTTATTACCCGCTCTGTGGGGTCCCGCTCTGTGGGATGCGCTTATTACCCGCTCTGTGGGGTCCCGCTCCATGGGATATTCTGGACCTTTGCCAGAAATGGTAAAGGGTATGTGCTTAGAGCCTGCGATGCTCTGCCGGCCCCTCTGACTTCACCTAGAGGTGGGTGGATGGATCTCCCAGACGTGGGAGACTTTTGTCAGGTGGTCATTCAGAAATGGATGACTCACATTCTGACTGAGATCCCACCACACCTTCTATATGTTTGATATGACATCTAGAGTTTTGGTGAGTTGTTTCTATTCACGCTCTGGATAAGAATGATATGTTTGCAACGTCAAGGACGACGTTTGAGCTTCTGTATGATATTTGTTTTGATATGCTCTGAAATGCTTCATTCACTGATGATTTTGCTTCGAAATGTTCCATATGCCGTTGATATGCTTCGGAACATTTTATATGCCATTGATCAGCTCCGATATGTTACCTTTGTTACTGATATGCTCCAATTACTTTATGCCCCAATCTGTCAAGAACCAAATATGTAAGATTGAAAGGACAATTGTGTTTCTGCTCTTAATGATATTATGTCTACGAAATCGTATATTCTGCCTTGTATTTTGGAACTGTATCTCTTTGGAAGTTGTACTATTTTGATAAGGATATGTTAGTCACTTGCTGAGCTCTTTATGCTCACCCCGTTTGTTGATAAATTTTTCAGGATAGCATATTGCTTGCTTAAATGTTAAGATTGGGCTGAGGCGGTGGAAAGTTTAGAAGATTTTGGGCAGATCTTTTTTTAGCATGTGTGTATTTGTTGTATAAGATACTCTGCATCTTATGAAATGTGACGATGAATCTAAACCTGTGGATTTTGTGTAAGATAAAGGATCCCTCATGTATAGGATTTTGGTATGTTAAGTTATATTCGTGTAATGATATGATCTTATGGTAATCGTTGGTTTGGTGACTACATAGACTTCCCCATTTGGAATTTATATTGTGGTTATTATTTTGATGAGTTGAGTTCTGATTGTATGAATTATCGAGTGATGTGTGGTATGTTTATGAATTGCACAGGGTTATGAATTTGTAGACTATAGAGGTGAAATTTTGATCTGAATGTTTTCTTAGTGACCTCAAATGTGTGCTTGGATCCTGGGTTAGTTATGATGAAAATTTTAAATATTGTCGATATTTTTGAGGGGCGTGACAAGTTTTGGCCCGTTTTTGGACCGTTTTGGCTGGTTTTTGGGCATTTCATGTGTACCGCGGCGACCGACATGAGCGGAGCAAAACGTCAGCCATCTCATCACCCTGGAACCCCCCGGGTGGCACAGGGCTGGATGGGGCATTCGTATAGCATGGACGGTGCTGCCTCTTGCTTCGCTCGTTGTCCGCAGCTCGCCGCGCTCAGCGAAAAATGGCCAGTTTTGGCCCATTTTTGGGCCGTTTTGGCTAGTTTTTGGGTAGTTCTTGCGTGCCGCGACGACCGACGTGAGCGTAGCAAAACGTCAACCATCTCAGCACCCAGGAACCCCCCGAGTGGCACAAGGTTGGATGGGGCATTCGTATAGCATGGACGGTGCTGCCTCTCGCTTCGCTCGCTGTCCGCCGCTCGTCGTTCGCTCGCTCAATGAAAAATGGCCAGTTTTGGCCCATTTTTGGGTCGTTTTGGCCAGTTTTTGGGTAGTTCTTGCGTGCCGCGGCAACCGACGTGAGCAGAGCAAAACGCCAGCCATCTCAGCACCCTAGAACCCCCCGGGTGATACAAGGCTGGATGGGGCATTCATATAGCAGGGACGGTGTTGCCTCTTGCTTCGCTCGCTTTCCGCCGCTCACTGCTCGTTCGCTCAATCAAAAATGGCCAATTTTGGCCCATTTTTGGTCCGTTTTCGCCAGTTTTTGTGCAGTTCTTCCGTGTCGCAGTGACCGACGTGAGTGGAGCAAAACGTAAGCCATCTCAGCACCCTGGAACCCTCCGGGTAGTGGAGGGCTGGATGGGGCATTCGTATAGCAGGGACGGTGCTGCCTCTCACTTCGCTCGCTGTCCGTCATTTGTCGCTCGCTCAATGAAATATGGCCAGTTTTGGCCCGTTTTGGCCAATTTTTGGACCGTTTTGGCCAGTTTTTGGGCAGTTCTTTCGTTCCGCGGCGACCGACGTGAGCGGAGCAAAACATCAGCCATCTCAGCACCCTGGAACCCCCCGACTGGCAAGGGCTGGATGGGGCATTCGTATAGCCGGGACGGTGCTACCTCTCGCTTCGCTCGCTGTCCGCCGCTCGCTCGCTCAGCCAAAAATGGCTTGTTTTGGCTCGTTTTTGGTCCGTTTTCGCCAGTTTTTGGCAAGTTCTTGCGTGCCACGGTGACTAATGTTAGCGGAGCAAAATGTCAGCCATCTCAGCACCCTGGAACCCCCTAGGTGGCACAGGGCTGGATGGGGCATTCGTATAGCAGGGACGGTGCTGCCTCTCGCTTCGCTCGCTGTCCGTCGTTCGCCGCTCGCTCGCTCAGCCAAAAATGGCAAGTTTTGGCCCGTTTTGGCTATTTTTTGGTAGTTCTTGCGAGCCGCGGTGACCGACGTGAGCGGAGCAAAACGTCAGCCATCTCAGCACCCTGGAAACCCCCGGGTGGCACAGGGCTGGATGGGGCTTTCATATAGCAGGGACGGTGCTGCCTCTCGCTTCGCATGTTGTCTACCGCTCGCCGCTCGCTCCCTCAGCCAAAAATGGCCATTTTTGGCCCGTTTTTTGTCGGTTTTGGCCATTTTTGGGTAGTATGTTAGGACTCTAGCTAGGAGAGTCCTAATTGAGAGGGATATTCATGTAAAACCTACCTAAGTCGACCCCTATTAAAGAGGTGAAGAGGCCGACTAGGGTTAGGAGATTGTTTCTTAGAGATAAATTAGGAGTTGTAAAGAAATAGGAGTCTTGATTAGAAGTCTAATAGGAGTTGGTTAGAAGGAGTCTTGAGTAGGAGTCCTATTAGGAGTTAGGGTTTAGAAACCCTATAAATAGCCATGTATTCCTCCTCTTTTCACAAGCAATAGATGAATCTTTTCTGCAGCCTTTGAGCAGCAACTTGGAGGGAGGAATCCCTATAGAGTTCCAAGGAGGCCGATCCCCTAAAGAGATCAACCCCAAGTTTAGAATATGCAAGGGTTCTAACACCTGGTATCAGAGCAGCGTTCTTGGCGTCGTGCTGCCCTTCCATAGCCATCCATCAACCCTACACAACCGCCTAAAGCAATTCCCACAATTGATTAAGAGATCGTTGTCAAATTCCACCGTCATCTCCACCACCACGGATCATCCTTTGATCTCCCCGTGAATTGCAATAGGTTCTGGTTTTCTACCTTACTGCTGCTGCAATTTAGTTATCCTTATTTGAAAATCCCAAAAAAAAATTATTC
This sequence comes from Musa schizocarpa, assembly GCA_900464855.2. Classification (NCBI taxonomy): domain Eukaryota; kingdom Viridiplantae; phylum Streptophyta; class Magnoliopsida; order Zingiberales; family Musaceae; genus Musa; species Musa schizocarpa. The sequence continues at coordinate 28,780,385 of LS990919.1, forward strand.
CTATATTGCTGCATATACTTTTCATCATAAAGTTTTCATCTCTACGACGAAAGATACATTGCAAAATTCCAATCGTATAGCACCGTCTGTTTGATCTTGCTACTGTGTTTTTTCTATCCATATCTCTATGAAATTTTTATGGCATCTTTGACATTTCCTAATAGCAGATTCCCTTTGGTTTCATAAAAAAAAAATTCTCAATATAAACCACTGATCTTTTACGTCTAATATGCTATACTTAAAAATCTGTGCTGCAGAAAATTTCAGCCGCATATTGTTGCCTTAACCCATCTATTTGTAATCTTTTTTTAATAAAATTTCTTATACACTTCATAGATCATCTTGGCTTCCATCTAAGATTGATCTATAAAGAAATTTATCTCTAAAAACGATTTTGTGTTGCTGCAAATTTTCGTCGTAACCTGCTGGAATTTCTCGACGAGAATTCTGCAATCGCAACTTGCACCAATTTCCTTGCTGTTATACTGCCGAAATTTTCTTGATTAAATTAGATATCCTTGCTGTCATATAAATTGTGATTTTTCTATCAATTCCCTCCTCAATTCTCTCACGTTTTTTGTGGGAATTACGTCGAGAAACTGTTGTTTCTTCGTCGACAATCCTACTCTTACAAGACAGCACATACTTGCTGCAACTTTCATTGATTTCTATCAAACCTTTGCTACCATCTACCACAGATCCAAAACTTTTATCTACAGCCCTAAAACTCTACCAAACCATACCCTCAACCGGCACCCAAAATAGCCACAAAACAAGCCTAAATCGTAGCCTACATCCACCAATCTACCAATCCTTTCGACCATCACCTCTCTCAATCAATACATGCCTTTAACACGACAACAAAAGAGAGATCTTGATATCACAGATTAGATGGCATATACAATGATCTCTGAGGAGGTATTCAATGCTAAATTCGAAGCCTTCGAGGCGCGAATGGAGGATAAGATTCAGATGCTCTTTACCGAACTCAGATTGGGCCGACCACTAAGCCCGAAGAAACCACATCAAGGAGAGAGCTTTGCCCAATCACACCAAGCCCAAAGATATGACTTCCAAGAGAGGGGAAGCTCTATGATCAACCTCAACTATCCATGCATGAGAGTGGACTTCCCTAGATGGGAAGAAGGAGACCCGATTGGTTGGATCTCGCGCGCGGAGCGATATTTTCGGTACCACAAAATCGCAGATGCATCTATGGTGAAAATTGCAGCTATATATCTTGAAGGGGATGCTATACAGTGGTTTGATTGGTTTGAACATACTTATGGAGTCCTTTCATGGCGACAATTCAAAGAAGAACTGCTAATCCGCTTCAAACCAACCAATTACGAGAATATTGACGGACAACTAGCAAAGATCCAACAAACCTCCACTATTCAGGAGTACCAAACCAGGTTTGAAAGGTTATCTAATCAAACTCATGATTGGTCTCAAAAACAGCTATTGAGGACCTTCATTGAGGGCTTGAAGCCGGAGATCTGAGGAGAAGTTAAAGCGCGACAACCGTATACGCTTATGGCAGCCATCTCTTTCGCACGACATCAAGAGGAGCAATTGAACCATGAAGCTCGGAGGACTAGGGTCGCTCCTCAACCAGTAATATTGAAGCCCTCAGTCCCCCCTACTGTTGACCGAGTCCCTACACCAAAGAGGTTAACAAGAGAAGAGCTTCGGGAGCGATATGCGAAGGGGTTATGTTGGCATTGTGACGAGCCGTGGAGCCGTGAGCATCGCTGTAGTAAAGGGAGACTTCTTATGATTGAACCAATAGAAGAAAAAGTCATTGAACATTCAGAAGAGAGCCTTGAACGTGAAGAAGAAGATGCAGAAGAAGAGCCACAATCGATCGAAGTTACGGTACATGCACTAGCCGACTACTCAAACCCACAAACGATGAAAGTTGGAGGTCTTCTCAAACAACAACCGATCACTGTTCTCATCGACATGGGCAGTACTATTAACTTTCTAAACAGTAAGGTTGCTGTCCATATGGCTTTACCTATTGAGAATTACAGCAGGTTTGACGTTAAGGTCACCGACGGACGGATTTTGAAGTATGATCGTAGGCGCCCGCAAGAGAAACTATTGCTGCAGAACCAAGAGATAATTGCAGATTTCTTCCTTCTCTCACTTGATGATCATGAGGCCATGCTCATAATTAAATGGTTGACAACATTAGACAAACCTCCAGCAAATACTCGGCCATATCAATATCTACATCTCCAGAAGGATGAAACAAAGAGGATTGTAAAAGAGATGCTCAAAACAGGAGTTATTCGGCCAAGTTGCAACCTCTACTCTTCACCGGTGCTACTTGTACGCAAGAAGGATGGAACATGGCGAATATGCATTGATTACCGAGCTTTAAATGGCATCACCATCAAGGACAAGTACCCAATACCAATGGTGGATGAACTTCTTTATGAATTAAAAGGAGCTCGAGTCTTCACGAAGTTGGACCTCCGATCCGGTTACCACCAAATTCAGAGCTATCTTCGCAAATTTGTGCTGGTATTTTTCGATGATATTCTCATTTATAGCCCTTCTCTTGAGACTCACTTTCAGCATTTACGGATTGTTCTGACGAACCTTCGGGAGAATACTCTTTTTGTAAAGCAACCAAAGTGCAGCTTTCTCCAGCAAAAAGTAGAGTACCTTGGGCATATAATATCAGAAAAAGGAGTGGCAGTAGACCTAGCAAAAATTGAGGCAATGCAAGGCTGGCCGAAACCTACAAACGTGAAATTACTACGGGGGTTCCTTGGACTAACGGGCTACTACCAAAAATTTGTTAAGGACTATGGGAAGATCAGTGCACCACTCACTTCTTTACTGAAAAAAGATGCTTTCCAATGGTCGGACAAAGCCTCTGCTGCCTTCAACAAACTTAAGGCAGCCATGACAATGACATTGGTGCTTGCGCTACCAGAATTCAATAGACCCTTCATCATTGAGGCCGACGCATCTGGAGTCAGAATTGGAGCCGTTCTCATGCAAGATGGTCGACCACTTACATACACTAGCAAGACACTATCTCCCTCCCATCAAAATAAGTCAATATATGATAAGGAGATGCTTGCCATTGTGCGTGCAACAACAAGGTGGAGACCCTACTTGAATGGTCGACGATTTCAAATTAAAATCGACCATAAAAGCCTCAAGTACTTTTTGGAGCGAAAGATATCATCCCTTGAGCAGCAAAAATGGGTAACAAAACTTCTTGGATTTGATTATGAAATAACTTACAAAAAGGGGAAAGAGAATATTCTTGCAGATGTGCTTTCGCAGCTACCCGAGCAAGCTGAAGTTTCAGCCGTTTCACTTCCGACCAGTGACTTCCTTGAGGATATTAAGATGGAATGGCAGGAAGATTCAGAGACAAGTAAGATTATAAAACAATTGCAGGAAGCACCAAGCTCCGTGGCTTATTACAATTGGGACTCAAAAGAATTACGCTATAAGGGACGCATTGTGCTTATGATAAATTCTACTTGCATCTTCACGGGCAGATTTTGGACAAAGTTATTCTATATACAGGGTACTAAATTGAAAAGGAGTACGACATATCACCCGCAAATCAACGGCAAGACAAAATTTGTAAATAGGTGCTTGGAGACAGCCCAAAGCCACCCACCAAATATGACTATCCAAGGAGAACTCCAGACCCAGCAAGTGTCATTATTGATCGACGGATCGTGACTCGACGACGACGACCCACTACTACAGTGCTAATACAGTGGATGAACCTACCAACAGAAGATGCCACTTGGGAGAACTATGACGACTTGAAGATCAAATTCCCAAAATTCATGAATCGTCAGCCTCGAGGACAAGGCTGATTTGAAGAGGGCGGGTTTGTTAGGACTCTAGCTAGGAGAGTCCTAATTGAGAGGGACATTCATGTAAAACCTACCTAAGCCGACCCCTATTAAAGAGGTGAAGAGGCCGGCTAGGGTTAGGAGATTGTTTCTTAGAGATAAATTAGGAGTTGTAAAGAAATAGGAGTCTTGATTAGAAGTCTAATAGGAGTTGGTTAGAAGGAGTCTTGAGTAGGAGTCCTATTAGGAGTTAGGGTTTAGAAATCCTATAAATAGCCATGTATTCCTCCTCTTTTTACAAGCAATAGATGAATCTTTTCTGTAGCCTTTGAGCAACAACTTGGAGGGAGGAACCCCTATAGAGTTCCAAGGAGGCCGATCCCCTAAAGAGATCAACCCCAAGTTTAAAATCTGCAAGGGTTCTAACACAGTACTTGTGTGCCGCGGCGACCGACGTGAGCGGAGCAAAACGTCAGCCACCTCAGCACCCTGGAACCCCCCGGGTGGCACAGGCCTGGATGGGGCATTCGTATAGCAGGGATGGTGCTGCCTCTCATTTCGCTCGCTGTCCGTCGTTCGCTGCTCGCTCGCTCAGCCAAAAATGACAAGTTTTGGCCTATTTTTGGGTTGTTTTGGCCAGTTTTTGGGCAGTTCTTGCGTGCCGCGGCGACCGACGTGAGAGTAGCAAAACGTCAGCCATCTCAGCACCCTGGAACACCCCGGGTGGCACAGGGCTCGATGGGGCATTCGTATAGCATGGACGGTGCTGCCACTAACTTTGCTCACTGTCCGCCGCTCGCCGCTCGCTCGCTATCTGCCGCTCGCCGCTCGCTCGCTCGCTCAGCCAAAAATAGTCAGTTTTGGCCTGTTTTTGGTCCATTTTGGCCAGTTTATGGGCAGTTATTGCATGTCGCGATGACCGACGTGAGCGGAGTGAACCGTCAGCCATCTCAGCACCCTGGAACCCCACTGGTGGCACAGGGCTGTATGGGGCATTCGTATAGTAGGGACTGTGCTACCTCTTGCTTCTCTCGCTATCCGTCGCTCGCTCGCTCGACCAAAAATGGCCCGTTTTGGCCTGTTTTTGTGCCGTTTTGACCAGTTTTTGGGCAGTTCTTGCATGCCGCGGCGACCGACGTGAGTGGAGTAAAACGTCAGCCATCTCATAGCCTGGAACCCCCCGGGTGGCACATGGCTGGATGGGGCATTCATATACCAGTGATGGTGCTGCCTCTCGCTTCGCTCGCTGTCCGCCACTCGCCGCTCGCTCCCTCAGCCAAAAATGGCCATTTTTGGCCCGTTTTTGGTCGGTTTTGGCCAGTGTTTGGGCAGTACTTGTGTGCCGCGGAGACCGGCGTGAGCGGTGCAAAACGTCAGCCATCTCAGCACCCTAGAACCCCCCGGGTGGCACAAGGCTGGATGGGGCATTCGTATAGCAGGGACGGTGAGGCCTCTCGCTTCGCTCGCTGTCCGCCGCTCGCCACTCTCTCGCTCAGCCAAAAATGACAAGTTTTGGCCCGTTTTTTTGCCCTTTTGGCTAGTTTTTGGGCAGTTCTTGCGAGCCGCATCGACCGATGTGAGCGGAGCAAACCATAAGCCATCTCAGCACCCTGGAACCCCCCGGGTGGCACAGGGCTGGATTGGGCATTCGTATAGCTGGGACGGTGCTGCCTCTTGTTTCGCTCGCTGTCCGTCGCTCCCTCGCTCAGCCAAAAATGGTCAGTTTTGGCCTGTTTTTGGGCAGTTTTGGCCTGTTTTTGGGCAGTTCTTGCGTTCCGCGATGACCGACGTGAGCGCAGCAAAACGTTAGCCATCTTAGCATCCTGGAACCCCGGGTGGCACAAGGCTCGATGGGGAACTCGTATAGCATGGACGGTGCTGCCACTAACTTCGCTCGCTGTCCGCCGCTCGCCGCTCGCTCACTCAGCCAAAAATGGCTAGTTTTGGCCTGTTTTTGGTATGTTTTGGCCAGTTTTTGGGCTGTTATAGCGTGTCGCGGCGACCGACGTGAGCGGAGTGAACCGTCAGCAATCTCAGCACCCTGGAACCACCCGGGTGGCACAGGGCTATATGAGGCATTCGTATAGTAGGGACGGTGCTACCTCTCCCTTCGCTCGCTGTCCGTCGCTCGCCACTCGTTCGCTCAGCCAAAAATGGCCCGTTTTTGGGTTGTTTTGGCCAGTTTATGGGTAGTTCTTGCGTGCCGCGGCGACTGACGTGAGCGGAGCAAAATGTCAGCCATCTCAACACCCTGGAACGCCCCGGGTGGCACAAAGCTGGATTGGGCATTCATATAGCAGGGACGGTGCTGCCTATCATTGCGCTCGCTGTCCTCCGCTCGCCGCTAGCTGGCTCAGCCAAAAATGACCAATTTCTGCCCCTTTTTGGGCAGTTCTTGCGTGCCGGGGCGATCGACGTGAGCGGAGCAAAACATCAGCCATCTCAACACCCTGGAACCCCCCGGGTGGCACAGGGCTGGACGGGGCATTCGTACAGCCGGGACGGTGCCGCCTCTAGTTTCGCTCGCAGTCCGCCACTCGCTAGCTCAACTAAAAATGGCCAGTTTTGGCCCATTTTTTGTCTGTTTTGGCCAGTTTTTGGGTATTTCTTGTGTGCCGCGGTGACCGACGTGACCAGAGCAAAACGTCAGCCATAACAGCAACTTGGAACCCTCCGGGAGGCGCAAGGCTGGATGGGGCATTCGTATAGCAGGGACAGTGCTACCTCTCGCTTTGCTCGCTGTCAGCCATTCGCCGCTCGCTCGCTCAACCAAAAATGACCAGTTTTGGCAAATTTTTTGGCTATTTTGGCCAGTTTTTGGGTAGTTCTTGCGTGTCACGGCAACCGATGTTAGCGGAGCAAAACATCAGCCATCTCAGCTCCCTGGAACCCCCCGGGTGGCACAGGGCTGAATGGGGCATTCGTACAGCAGGGGCGGTGTTGCCTCTCGCTTCGCTCGCTGTCCGCCGCTCGCCGCTCGCCGCTCGCTCGCTCAGCCAAAAATGGCTAGTTTTGGCCAGTTTTTGGGCCATTTTGGCATGTTTTTGGGCAGTTCTTGCGTGCCGCGATGACCAACGTGAGCGGAGCAAAACGTCAGCCATCTCAGCACCCTGGAACCCCCTGGGTGGCACAGGGTTAGATGGGGCATTTGTATAGCCGGGACGGTGCTGCCTCTCGCTTCGCTCGCTGTCCGCCGCTCGCTCACTCAGCCAAAAATGGCCTATTTAGGCCATTTTTGGTCCATTTTTGCCAGTTTTTGGGTAGTTCTTTCGTGCCGCGGCGACCGACGTGAGCGGATCAAAACGTCAGCCGTCTCAGCACCCTGGAACACCCCGGGTGCTAGAGGGCTGGATGGGGCATTCGTATAGCAGGGACGGTGATGCCTCTCTCGCCGCTTCATGAGTGCGCCACTTCGCCACGCGCTTCATTTCGGTGAAAATATGGCCAGTTTTGGCCCATTTTTGACTGTTTTGACTAGTTTTGGGCAGTTCATGCGTGCTGCAGCGACCAACGTGAGCGGACAAAAACGTCGACCATCTCAAAGACTGAACCCACCCGAGTGGCACAGGGCTGGATGGTGCATTCAGATAGCGGGGCGGTGTTGCCCTCGCCACGCTCGTTGTCCGCGCTTCGCCATTTCGCTCGCTTCAGCAAAAATGGCTGGTTCGGCCCATTTTTGGGTCGTTTGGGGCCAAGATATTAGGGCAATTTCTTCGCGTCGTAATGGCCGACGCGTGGCGTAGCAAATAGTCAGCCATCTCAACACCCTGGAACCCCCCGAGTGGCACAAGGTTGGATGGGGCATTTGTATAGCATGGACGGTGCAGCCTCTAACTTCGCTCGCTGTCCGCCGCTCGCCGCTCGCTCGCTAGGCCAAAAATGGCCAGTTTTGGCCCATTTTTGGTCTGTTTTGGCTAGTTTTTGGGCAATTATCGCGTGTCGTGGCGACCGACGTGAGCGGAGCGAACCTTCAGCCATCTCAGCACCCTAGAACCCTCCGGGTGGCACAGGTCTGGATGGGGCATTCGTATAGCTCGGACGGTGCTGCCTCTCATTTCGCTCATTGTCCGTCGTTCGCCGCTCGCTCGCTCAGCCAAAAATGGTCAGTTTTGGCCTTTTTTGGGCAGTTCTGGCCAGTTTTTGGGCAGTTCTTGCGTTCCGCGATGACCGACGTGAGCGGAGCAAAACGTCAGCCATCTCAGCACCCTGGAACCCCCCGGGTGGCACAGGGCTCGATGGGGCATTCGTATAGCATGGACGGTGCTGCCACTAACTTCGCTCGCAGTCTGCCGCTCGCCGCTCGCTCGCTCAGCCAAAAATGGCCAGTTTTGGCCTGTTTTTAGTCTGTTTTGGCTTGTTTTTGGGCTGTTATTGCGTGTCGCGGCGACCGATGTGAGCGGAGTGAACCGTCAGCAATCTCAGCACCCTGGAACCCCCCGGGTGGCACCGGGCTATATGGGGCATTCGTATAGTAGGAACGATGCTATCTCTCCCTTCGCTCGCTGTCCGCCGCTCGCCGCTCGCTCGTTCAGCCAAAAATGGCCCGTTTTTGAGCTGTTTTTGCCAGTTTATGGACAGTTCTTGCGTGCCGCGGCGACTGACGTGAGCGGAGCAAAACGTCAGCCATCCCAGCACCCTGGAACACCCCGGGTGGCACAGGGCTGGATTGGGCATTCATATAGCAGGGACGGTGCTGCCTATCACTGCGCTCGCTGTCCTCCGCTCGTCGCTAGCTGGCTCAGCCAAAAATGACCAGTTTCTGCCCGTTTTTGGGCAGTTCTTGCGTGCCGCGGCTACCGACGTGAGCGGAGCAAAACATCAGCCATCTCAGCACCCTGAAACCCCCCGGGTGGCATAGGGCTGGACGAGGCATTTGTACAGCCGGGACGGTGCTGCCTCTAGTTTCGCTCGCAGTCCGCCACCCGCCACTCGCTAGCTCAACTAAAAATGGCCAATTTTGGCCCATTTTTTGTCCGTTTTGGCCAGTTTTTGGGTAGTTCTTGTGTGCCGCGGTGACCGACGTGAGCAGAGCAAAACGTCAACCATAGCAGCACCTTGGAACCCTCTGGGTGGCGCAAGGCTGGATGGGGCATTCGTATGGCAGGGACAGTGCTACCTCTCGCTTCGCTCGCTGTCAGCCATTCACCGCTCACTCGCTCAACCAAAAATGACAAGTTTTGGCAAATTTTTTGGCTGTTTTGGCCAGTTTTTGGGTAGTTCTTGCGTGTCGCGGCGACAGATGTTAGTGGAGCAAAACGTCAGCCATCTCAGCTCCCTGGAAC